>JBCIKM010283515.1:0-11821 GCA_039654465.1 Melibe viridis | reverse complement strand
GAAAAGTTATTCTAAAAGCTTGAAAATTCCCAGTAGTCACAAAAAAGCATCCACTTAATCAAACCGTATTTTTTCGCTGTAATTTTGCAACACTCACCGTAACCCTTAATTTTTAGCTCCTTGCCGTAATTTTTTACGGCAAAACCGTAATATTGGCATGTCTGAATCTTAGCTTGGTTGAGCATAAAGCTCCACCTTGTTCGACTCTATCTTTTCAACATGAAAATATACCAACACAGAAAGTTCATGATAGAATGGGAGGGAAAAGAAAACTGAAATAGTCAGAATTTGTCAAGATTACAACATAAATTAAAAGAAACAACAACAAAAGAGAGACATAAATGTAATAAAATAACTGACAGCCACTAAAAGTTGCCTTGATAAAATTATAGAGATTTTTACATACTTTGCGAACGTAATGTCTTTTGAAGAGACCGGAGGACGAATCATGGACGGTCATGGTTCCCAGTCTTGATGTGGAGGTAGAGCCCATGTTCATATTGTTAGCGTTGCTCTCACTTCCTGCCTGAGTGCCATCCTTCCCATCACCCTCTTGATCCTCATCCACCGTGCTGGGAAGGCCACTGTTCTCCAAGGCTTGCTGTAAAATATCTGACGCTCCCTGCATATAAAGAGAAGAAGCTTAATTACCTCACTCTTACTCTTAATTAAATCTTCTGTCACAGAGGCATATAGCAACAACATCAGTGTGCTGAATGAGAGAGCAACATCACGGCTGGAGAGAGTGGCAAACACTATATGATGATGATGCCAAGGCATAATTGAAAATATACCTTATAGATCACAAAGTGCTTATCAGACAATTGAGTAAAGTAAAAATCCCTTTTCTCAATCAAATTTGAGATAAAATAATTAGCAGTTATAAAGTGGTGTTGAGGGTGCCCCTAGTGATCCTACACCTCAACTTTTTGACTTTCCACAAAAAAATAATGACCTGACAGAGTTAGAGTCTTTGACATACCTAATCAAACAACAAGAAAAGGGATAAATTTTACCAACTTTGTTCAACCAACAAGAGTCATCGCAATACATTGTCAGCATACAACCACTACAACATTGCACAAAAACACTAATAAGCACCCCCACCTCCACCGTCCCAGCTAGTGGTATTGTGAATAGTGATGGTATGAGATAAACCTCCAAGGCTTATTTTCAAAAGACCAAAAGGCTATGCGCTCAATCTTAATATTAAATGCACACTTGGAGTTGTATAGTGAGTCATTTTCAGATTTTTTAAGAAACCAAAAGTCAAGTTATGTTTTCTTCATTTAGACAAAGTGTATGTAGAATTGCAGACATTCCACTTCTCAGATTGCTAACATAGAGAGCAAACAAACAAGCATACAGAGGGCCAAAACATCATTATTTTCCAAATGCCTGGTGCACTTAACATGGTTAATGATAAAATAAAAATCGAGCCAAGAGTTATGTTGCACACCTGATCCAGAGTGCCTTGGATGACCTGTCCATCCAGACCTGAGGAGCCGAGTTCGTTAGCCCCGTTGACCTGTTCCAAACCCAGCATGTCCCCAATCATGTTGGAGTCGTTCATGTCCGTCAGTGGCAGGCCTGGCTGAAGACTGCCCTTCATGTCTTGAATCATGGTAGTGGTGGCCGGAGGCTCCTGCATAATTAAAAATTAAGAGTCGCATACATATTGCCCCTAGCCACAGTTGATTTGTTTTGTTTGCTTATTGGTGGTTTTAGGGCCCACAATAGATGAGAGTCATAGAGGTACGAAGGGGAACGTAAGATGATAGATATGTGAAACAGAGAACAGGTAAAACCACAAACACAAGAGAGATGATTTACACTGAAAAATAAATATCATTATCATCTCTCAAAACACAACAGAAAGATGATTTACAATGACAAAAAATATCACCTCTCCTATCAAAAACAAAATAATGGCCAGTACCCATAAAAGCATAATGGTCCTGGAAGACCAAGGATCTTTAGACTCCTTTGTGTACAAAAGTACTCGGTATGCCTAACTTGTAACCCTGGAGTTATTTACCAAAAGGCATGAAATATGGGAATCGCTGAGTTGCAAATAAGACAACAAAAAATGGTCACAAAAAAAAAGGGGAAAAAGTAAAGCAATAGTTTCATTAGAAAATAAAATAAACAGAAATAGAAGTGCCCAATAGGGACACCCGCCAACCACCCGCATCTACAGTTGACAGCACTCTCTAAATGATACATATATTACCGCTTGACCAATAGGTCACAAAACCCATTTAAAACAAAAACCTAATTTTTTTTTAAATCCTTAACCGTATTCCACCTCAACCCCTAAAGGAATTATTTCTTCAAAAGTCCAAAGCAAAAAATCCGAACATCAAAATAAATTCAGACCTCTTGGAATGTATTGGTTTTAAAGCTTGTTTTAAAGCCTTGCATGATAGCTAAGAACATTTTTTTTGTATTTAAAGTCAAATTTTTCCATTTCATAAAAATAAAAAACCTATCTCACCTCAGTCTCTGCATGAGCTCTGCTGATGTGAGCATTCAGTGATCCAAGTCTTCGGAACATGCAGCTACACTCTTCGCACTTGTATATCAATCCATTTTCCTCTTTTGACAAGGTGTGGACTCTCTAAAATAGATGATTAAAAGAGCATGTAAATTCCTTCCCTAGTTTTAGTCACTCGGCTTCTCTGAAGCAAAGATCATCCATGCACTCTTTCCTGTCTTACTCCATCTTTTCGTTTGTTGCTCTTTCTTCTTACCCTTCTTCAATTTAAAATTGCTGTCGCTCTAACTGAAAAAAAAAAAGTTCTCACCTCATTACAAGATCATAAAGAGAAAAGAAAAAAAGCCAAACTTTTATAACAACAAATTTTTAAGAAATTTCTTTCGCATAATTTTTTTTTTTTACAAAAAAAGGAAACGCTAACCTTGATGTGTGAACGCAAGTTTCCTTTTTGGGCAAATGTCATTGGACAAAAGTCGCAAGTATGCGGTTTCTCTCCCGTATGTTTGGACATATGCATCTGCAATGCCCCCTTCTGGTTGAAAGTTTTTTGACATATGTTGCAAATAAATGGACGTTCACCTGTAAAAATGGATAACAAAAGGCCTTCATTTTCTCTCAAACCCACTTTAAAATTGAATAACAAAGGCTTTGAATAACCATCTCTAAAAACTCAATGAACAGTTAATGAAGAAAAAATCAGAGCAATTTGAAAACAAAGAAAGTTTTAAAAAATGAAGCGTTTTTAAATTTCCACGTTAACTATAAAATAATTGTTTTACAAGAATTTATGTAACTGGAAAAATTTTGTGTGACTCCTCATTGCCTTCACTGTCAAGAGTTCAAATCTGTCACACATAAAATTTAATCATAAAGTGTAAAACAGTAAATAAAAAATCACTGGAATCAATCCAAGAGCCACATTATTATTCACTTATATCTGAAGATGCTTCTTCTCTCTTCTTACTTTAAAGAGAAAAAAATATATTTTCCACCTGAGAAGATAAGATGTATGAATAGAACGAGTTTTACCTGTGTGTATTCTTTCATGGCGAAGTAATTGACTTGGCTTTTGAAACGTCTTATGACAGTGTTTACATTTCTGGGAAAAGCCAGTGCGGTCAATGTTGCGTTTGTATGTGCGATGATGAAGTGATGCTCTGCAATAGATTAATCCAGAATAAAACATAAGAAGTAAATTTTTTACAGGAAATCAAAGGTAAGTTTAAAACCTACACCACTCACCTTAATTCATGAAAGAAAAAGCCACCAAAAAAAAAAATATTTTCAGTTCTTTTTTAAATCAAATGACATCTGCCACAGCAATAAGGAATGACAAAAACAGGAATAATATGATTGTGATGGGCTTGACTGCATGATTATTCACACCAAAATACATTTACAACAAATAATGTCATGACCTCAAGTATATTCAAGCTGTAGACATTGCAAAAGCAGAGGCCAATGCTCAAGACAGACTTCAAAGGAAAGCTGTGACAGCCCTGTGTGCTAAACCCACAGGAAGGACTAAGGTCCAAGGTACAGTGACTGACTTGAATAGGTAAATATACTGACTTGACGCGGTAGTGCTGCTTCATGTGTTCCCGCAGGGAGGCCAGTCGAGGGAAGTCCAGGTCACACTGCTTGCACTGGTACACACGGCTGCCCACGTGCTCCTCCTTGTGCTCCTGCATATGCCTGTCCAGTTGATGCTGCAGAGAAACATGTTTTAACACTGTTACACGTTTGTCTTTCCTTCATTAATCCAAAAGAAAATGGGGACTACTAAGAAGAATACCATGTTTCACATGAACTCTAAGAGTCTACTTATACTTAAAGTTTTGATGAAAGGCATCAACAGCTGCTTTGCTATTTACTTTGAAAGTTACAGACTGTTTTGTAACTATTTGTAATGAATGTAATTTAAAAAATGAGACACTTCTAATGAACTAGTGCCTTTTGGGACATATTCTGTTAATAAACCTATTTCTGATAATCCATCATGACAGCACAAGCTTTTGTAAATAGGATTACATACCTGTACGCTGAATTCATCACCGCATTCATGACACATGAGTGTCTCCTCCTTCTCGTGTAACATGATATGAGCCTTTAGGCTGGCCACTCTCGAGAATTTCTTGCCGCACTCTGGACATTTTGGCTCCTCATCAGGACCCAAGTGGGTGGCCATGTGCAAAGCAAGATTTTCTTCCATATTGTATGACATGGAACACTGGCTGCATCTTTTTATGGAAACACAGAGACCAAGAAGATATAAAGGATGAAGAAAGAGATAAAAAGAGATAAAGAGAAAGATAACATCCATTTGTTTTCACATGTCAATTGACAGCTTTTCTCTCTAAAGTTTGTGATTATCTAAACGTTACACATCAGAATGACAATGAACACATTAATATAAAAAATGAACACATTAATATTAAAATGAAATAATCGAAGAGTTTTCAAGAGGTTTTTAAAGACTCAAATCTTTTATTAGAGCCCAGAGAATTGTACGCAAGCATTTTTAAAATTCAGCATACCTGAAAGGCTTATCTTCATCATGGGTCTTGAGATGTCTCTGTAACTGGTTCCACTTGTTAAAAACCTTATCACAGAGACTGCAGTTGAATGGACCCTTAACAAACAATGTAAAGGAAAATAAATATTTATAAAATAAACTGTGTTTAAAAATTGTATCTTAAAATTTGCTGGTAATGCAATTATCCTAATCTTTAATGTCCACAAGGCAACTTCAATGTCTACAAGGCAATGTCCGGTTATAGAGACTCAATGGCAGTATTCATAGTATTTCATAAAAACCTTGCAATTACTTCACATGACATCACTCAACACTCTGGCAAAACTATGCAAAATATTTCAAGAGAGTTTAATGGAATTGGGAATGCTTATACAAAGGTAAAGAAGTCAAAAGTAATTACACATCAATGATAATTTTATAAGATAAAAACAGGATATTTGATCCTTTGATCAAGTTCATAGGAACACAAAAGCCTTAGAATTATAAATTCTCAGAGTTTTTATGAAAAATTAGAGGGTGATTTAAAAAGATTCCTTGAGATTTTTTTTGGTTAAACCCCACAAACATTTTGTTTGTATCCATGAAAGAAATTCACAAAGGGTATCCAATAGGTCCCAAATCTTACTTTGATTTTGCAAAGTCCTTCAGCATCATATGATTTCTATCTTGACAGCAATGCAGAGTGCCTTCCAAATACTCAACATTCATCTTATTCAATCAATTTAGCTCCCTAAGACTCCTTTCCCCCTATCCCAAAATATTTCTCATGCGACAACTTATCAACTATGACATACACAAATTATGGGTACAAATCTGCGGTTATATAATGCTCAAGGAATTTTTAATTACAGTAAAAAAAAAAAAAGAAGGATAGTATGAATGTTAAACTTTCCACAGTCAATATGTTGAGGATAAAAAATGTTGGCTTTTAGGCATAATTTTTTTCACATTCTGAATTTTTTCAGTTTCGTTATCCATATCCCTTCATAACACCTTAGCAGAGTTGGGACCCAGCTCCAAGAAGCCAGGAAAAACTCTGGATCAGATGAAATGAAGGCAGGCAGAGGATTAGTCCACAATCCCTATCTTGTGGTATCTGCTCATTGAGAAAGACCTATGGGCCAATTTACAAGGCCGACATTCTGAATTACCACTTTCAAAACACTTTTCTGGGGTTGAAGGGTTACTCAAGGTGAACTGAAGGAAAAGCACAAGAAATAGGCAAAGCCATAAAGACATGGGAAAAAAAGGAAAAAAAGAAATGAGTCAAGAGTAGATTCCAAATTCTGGGTCTACAGTAACCCCTGTTGCCTGACCATCAACAGAAGATGGCAAGCTATCTTCTTGGCCATCCACCACCACAACAGTTATTAGTTTCTAGTGCCTCCTGTCTAGATGAGAGGTTTTTCAAAGCCCACCTTTCCAATGGGTGGCTTGACATCTTGCACCTCCATGGGACCTGTGTTGACCCCAACAATCTGTTCCATGATTGGCTGCTCCAGAACCACCTGCTGGCACTGACAAGATTGATACAAAGTGTCAAGAAATTGCAGATTTTCATTTGTCACATGAATTACCATTATTCTTTTTACAATCGAAAACATATCATAAATCTGAAACAATATGAATGATATAGTAGCTCCAAATAAAAGTGTCATAAAAATATTAAATCAACAAAAATATACTTTTAACCTTCACAAAATGCAAGTTTATCATTATTATTAGCAGCAATGGCAAGATCATCAGTATTATCATTTCTTCATTGGCATTATCATAATCATTATCATCATAACCATCAACTTACTACGATATAATCAATTCACCACTTATAATTGCATATATGTAAAAGATGACATTGTATCTAACAGAAATTATGTATAGACACAGTAATGCAATATAATACAATATGTCACAATTTTTGTTTTGTTATCCTTATCCTTTCTTACCCCCTTAGAAGTGTCAGGACCCAGTCTGAATCACAAGAAATGAAAACAGGCAGATGATCAGTCCATCATGCATAATCTTGCATGGCGTATTGAGCAACACATAGGGAGTATTACTTGATCTTAAGCCAAACAATAGTTGCTGTTGCCTTTGGTGGTATCTGCTCATTACAGAAGACCAATGAGCTGATTAACCACAGGGCGAATATGTAATAATGCAATCTAATAATCCATTTGTATAGCTCCAAATCCACGGAGAGTGCTTTAAAGTGCTTACAATGGCGTAATCACCAATCCGCAACTTTGATGACTGCCATTGGCGGAACACCATGCAAAGCTGCTGGTAGCAATGACCAAACTAAGTACAAGGTGAACCGTTGAATGGGATTGATTTATCAAATTTTGCCCGGACAGTGGCCTCTTTCGATTTCCAACTGCCAAAGGTTCTTATAAACGTGCACACAGGACCTCCTAGTTTATTTTCCGTCTCCAATAAGACTAGGTGCTCGCTCCCACCTACTTAGGACCAGGGAGTGGCTTCAGACCGGAAAAACGGCCCATCATTGTTGCTTTTCATGGGACCCAAATTCCCGGCGTTTCAATCAGAGAGGTCTCTGAATAAAATTAACTGGAAAATTTTTTGCCGCTCATGAGACTCCAACCCAAGACTTTTCACTTGAGAGGCGAGCATCATATTTCTCTGCTACATACGCCTCTGTACAACAGTACAACAACTGCATCAATAAAATCATCACTTTTCCCACTTTTGAGGGAACGATAAAATATAGATTTTCTGGTTAACTCTGGAAAACTTAGCAGCTCTATTACCTGTTGAAGATCAATGGTCCCCTCAGACAGAGCTTGGTGAACTTCAATGGATCCATTGTCAAGCAGCTGGCTCGGATCCAACACAGACGAATCAATAAACGCAACTGTGGTACCATCTGGCAGGGACTGCAGACCATGCAGACCTTGTAAAGTGTGTAGACCTCCTGGGTCAAGACTTGCCACCTGAGTGATGTATTGCGTGTAGTCTGAGGAAAATACATATCAATATATAGTAGCAAAACATTAATTACATTACAGTCAATATAATATAATAATAATAATAATAATAATAATAATAATAATAATAATGCACATTTATTATGCGCAAAAACTATCCCCACCTTGGCAGCAGGCTCTAGGCGCTTTTTTTAAATCATTACAGTACCATAATCACATTAACACCTTAACTCACTCGGAAACAAGGAACACACACACACACACACACACACACACACACACACACACACATACACACACACACACACATGCACAAAAACACACAATGTCAGCGTGAAGAAACTAAACACTCAACAATCAACCTCGTCAAGCCATTGACTAAAAAGAAAGGTCTTGAAATGTTTTTTTAAAGACTCCAGTGTCTTCAGTTGACGAAGTCCATTCGGCAAGCTGTTCCAAACCCTTGGACCATAAATATTGAAACTGCGTTCGCCTATTTTTAGAGTAGATGGGTATCTATTGTGTTTAAGTCTGTTGTAGATTTTTGTGGAAATTCAAATAATTAAACCTGTCTGACAGCAAAAGGAAAAGAAATGGTCATGAAAAAATGTTATTCCATCTGACAACAATAGTTGTAAGAAAAATGTATGAAGTATAATAAAATGGAAATAAGTTGCAAAACAAAGAAAATTGACAATTGTTTCAGAATTCTTTTCAGTTACATGTCAAGTCGTTTAAAATATATTTGAGTAGTTGTTTTTTTCTATTAGTCCCAAGGAAGACCTCAAAATCCTGGAGTTAGCAACTGATTAGCATTAATTGAACAAAACCGTTCCAAGTTTTTCCCTTTGTAATTACAACTAAGTGTTTGGCAGCAGCATAAAAGTCGCATATATACATAAAATCCACTTTCCATTAAATATAAAAAAATGAGATAATTTTAAAAACAAATCATATTTTTCACTCCTTAAAAACATTGTATCCTTTGAGTTAGGTAAAGACAGAGGTGCCACCGCCAATATATATCTGTAATAATTTGTATCTGAAGAGAGAGGAGACAAAAATTGACTTTCTTCAGGAAGAATGGGCAATATGTAGTTGGCCTATAGTTCATTACATGAGTTTCTCACAGGAGACTTCTTTTCAAGACTGTAATGCTAAAGAGTTCTTTGGCAATTTGTTTTATTTTGTTGCTATAATGTTCAGTATATAATGTTATCTGTAAAATGTGCTCAATTAATTGAGTGAAAGTGGGTGGGGGTGGAGGTGGGAAAAAGAAAAACAAGTGGGATTTTTTTTTTTCCATGACAGCATTGATAGCGAAGGGATGTTGTAAAATAAAGCCCAAATCCAAGCAAACAATTCCTGAAATTCTTAATTCCAAATCCCATACCCTCCCCCCCCCCCCCCCCCCCCCCCCCCGCGCAAAAAATAATGTAATGAGATGATGAGAAGGGTTATAAAGCTGTCAATAAATTCTCCAGCCAGCCAGTCTGCTATTACAGTAAGAACTTATGGGATAAGAGGTGGGAAGGATGAGGAGAATGGGGATGGAGACCTATGTAATTTTAAAACTCATGGTTCATAAGACTGCTCATCAAAACTGTTTTTGTCGTGGGCAGCCCAACTTTGATTTGGAGTAATGATTTGAAAGCATTCTTGCTTTGTTACAAGAGAAGAAAAAAGTCAGGAGGATCGGATCTCATGTTCCTTGTTTATCGTCTTATTTGATCAGAAATCTCTGTAATTCTAAAATCGCTATGATTTCAATGAAGGGATTTAATGAAAACCAAAGAGACTTTGGACCAAAGAAAGGGTCACCAAAAAAGTTTTCAGAGAATTTACAAGTTATCGTCTGAAGTAGCGGCTTTTCCTTTTGATAGTGAAAGTTGAAAGAGCTAAGGTCCAGTGTAGGAATATTATTCTACCATCATATCATTGCGCCTGGCACTACTGAATTGTACACTATGTCTGTTAACTAGGTCCGTATACTCAGATCTAGCCAACAATATGGGTCAAAGGAGATATCTATACGTGTATGATTATCATGGGAACAAGAAATCACATACCAATGACATTTTCTACTTGAATTTGGGGCAATGTATGCCCTTCCATGGACATTTTCACCCCGTCATGCGACTTTCAATATGGCGGATATCCTAGAGAAACTTTCGAGACAAAGCAAATCTAGGTCACAAGCCCCCGGATAAACTTCATTTCATTGGTTGTTTGTTCACATCGAAAGAAGTTTGCACGTGGTTATGTTTATATTTTGAAAACTGGACAGCAGTTCGGGCAGGCAGAAACTATTTTTTCCAAGAAAAACAATGCAAAATCGTTATCAGGTCCTCTTATCCATTTCTATTTTTGATACCAATGAATTTTTATTGGATAATTTGTTATGGATATGTTGACCTTTGTAAGATATTGATCACCATCGATGAGTAAAGTAAAAAGTAGTTTCCAAAATAATCCACGACAGAAGGTGTGCATGAATGAACTGTGCCAGGAACACATTTGAGACGAAGGGAACTTAGGATGGAAAATCAGGGCCATCGTGCGTGGACACAGCCTTCGGATAAATGAAATATACGTTTTATATTTTGAAAAATTACAAAATTTCTCAACACATTATCCAAACGTGGACAAATTCTAGCAGTGCCTTGATTATATCACACGCAAATCAAGTTATTAAACAGTTCTCTCAGTGGTCTATTGGAGCTTAATCTGTTGTTGGAGGGTCTTACACACACATCGACAGTAATTTTCAGTCTCATTGAGTCAGTCAGTTGATATAACTGAAGAAGGAGAAATGGATGTCTGGCATTCATCAGCACATCGGACAGCGAACATCTTCGTCATCGTCTTCATTGTTGTCGCTTTCATCATCATCGTCGTCGTCATCACCACCACCGTGATCATCTCCTTTGAGCTTTATCCGTCCATTGAATTTCTAGCATAACATTTTTTATGGTTTACATTGATCTTAATTCCATCGAACATGGAATTTACATCATCGGGTGGAACAGTGTCCCATAAATGAGCGTGGTGGTGGTTGTTTTTGTTGTTGGGGGGGGGGGGGGAGGGGGGGGGCGATTGGTCCCAGTCGAGGTGGTCAGCACACTTCGGTCTCAGTCAAGACTGTCTATATGGTGTTACCAGGCCTGCAGGCTCAAAAAATATCTGTAATTTACCTACTAGAAGTCAACACCATTTTAGTACAAAATATTTCTGTGTTATAAAGTAAAATAAGAGAAAAGGGTATAATTTCACTCAGACTGTAAGTGCTTGTGAAAAGTATCTCTCTCACGGCAAAATAAACACGCACACACCGGCACACATACTGTGTATCGAACTAATGGGCATTCACACACACACACACACACATACACCGTATGCGCTAAATTGGTCATTGGGGACCCTCCGGCTTGGTTATCTATGGTTCCGTCTAACCACTAACCATGGCTTCTTCCGTTTCGTCTTTCTCGTTTTGACTTCTGAGAGTGCACATCTATTTCGTCTCGACATTTTTATAAACGATTTTTTCTGAAACCATTGGTAAGTTTTCCTCTCTTTTTTTTTCTTTTTCATCTGTTAGAATGAGATATTAATTATTACTGTTACAAATGTTTGTTGTTTAGCTAGAGGGGGAGAATGATAGAGTCAGAAAAAGGAGAGAGAGAGGTGGGGGGGGGGGGAGTGAGAGAGGGAGAAGATGCAGTGGTGTAATGGCTTAAACAACTCACTTTATAACAAAGATTGTGAAAATAGTAATTGTATGAATACGGTGTCGAGAGGAGAACAAGACAAAGCCATAGAGAAAGGTTAATAAATACA
>JBCIKM010283406.1:0-11821 GCA_039654465.1 Melibe viridis | reverse complement strand
TCTCTCTCTCTCTCTCTCTCTCTCTCTCTCTCTCTCTCTCTCTCTCTCTCTCTCTCTCTCTCTCTCCCTTCCTCCCCCAACATAGGCTATTTTTCATTTTCTTACTCAAACATCTCTATGATAATATAGTGTCATTTTGTTTGTTACGCATCTGGCATGCTTGTTTGTTTGTAAAATGTCATTTTTTTTACAAAAAGGATGGTTAGCTTCCTTTGATTTTTTTAAGCACCTCAGCCATATGGATGATTTTTGGGTTTTTTTGTTGTCGTTTTTTTTACGCTGAATAGTTCTGTTAATTTTTTAATTGGTCATTTACAGGTCTGAAATGCTTAATTTCCTGTAGCTGTGTGTTTCTGTGAATGTGTGTGTGTTATGTGAGTGTGTATGAAGGTGTTTAAATATATATGTATGTGTTGTGTGTTCTGTTTGTGTCGTGTGATGAGTCCATTTTAAGTCATTATCATGGAAAATAATGTAGAATTAATATTGTGAATTATAAATGTGGGGGGAGGGTATAGGAAGGGATGGGGAGATAGAGACTCAGGGAGGCATAGGGGGGTAGGGGGTAAAGAGAGAGAGAAAGAGAATTGGTGTGTTAGAGAGGATGGAGGATGGGGGAGAGAGAGAGAGAGAGAATCACATCTGTTCTTGTCACAGTGTCATTTTTTTGTTGCTGTTAATATGTTCTACCATATCTGGCAAGATGTAATACTATGTCTTCCTTATTGTAATGCACATTGAGCATTATCCATTAATAGAGATGCACGATAAAAGTGTTATGTATTATTATTATTATTACCTTTATTAAATGGTTTTCTTGTAATGCACAGTGATGATGCTCAGCCAATCAAATCTATTTCAATATTGTTTGCATGTGGATGAATAGTTACTGTTTATTTATTCCCTATTTCCTCCGATCTCTGCTTTCCCCACTTTACAGACTCACCCAAGTGTGAGAATCAAAGGAACAGAGAATAACTACAATCCATCTTTGTGTTTGGATGAAAGGTGTCCCATAAAAGCTCCACACATGCACTGTCCATTCTGTGTCAAGACTGACGCTTACCAAGATCCTGTTATTCTTAAGGCCCATTACAGAGTAAAGCATGTAGACAAAGGCATTGAATTTGCAGGTTTGTACCTTTTGTATTTCTGGAGTGTTTGTTTTTTGTTTTTTTTAAACAGCTTACAGCTTTTGTGTGTTATGTGTGCACACTTTGTTATATTTGCTGTCTCAGGAATAGACCTGAATCTGCTATGTCAAACACTCTAAAGTGGGATTCACTAACTTAGTAACAGACCTGCCTGCTTATAGTATGGTTGTAAAAGCCTTCAATTGCCAAGGGCCAAAAATTTGGGCTCTGCCAGCTTTTTAGGGGTTAAAACCAAGATTGATAGGAATGCGATGTAGCATATTATGACCAAGGATGGATGCTTGTTGTTGGATATTCTTTTTATTTTTTCATGTGACTGGAAGATTAGCACTTAATGTTCTATTTAAATATAACTTTCATGATTAAGGACCAGGGTTGATTCAGAATAGATTATTGCCCCATGCAGAGGATGAGGATGAAAAAAAAAAAAATGATCTCTTTTCCACTTAAGGGTACTACAGACCCCTAAATGGAAAGGCTTTGAGGGATTTTGTGTAATACCCTGTATGTATTGCTCATTATGCCACGCAAGATTAGACATGGTGGACTGATCATCTGCCTGTCTTCATTTCTTGTGATCCAGAGGTTTTCCCAGCTGCTAAGGTGGTCTGAAGGGATGGACAACAAAACAAAACAAAAAAAATACATTTTAAAAGGATGAAGAAGGGTTTTGTTGTATTTGTTTATTTTTATTTTCTTACTTCTGTATTCCTACTTTTTACTCACAGGTCTCAAAATTTTGAGATGTTGTGACCATTGCGATATCATTGGCATCATCAAAGGAGAAAAGCGGTTCAAAGGAGCTCATTGGCATTGCTACCGTTGCCGGAATGGGTTCAATAGGAGAGATGAAGCTGTGAAACATTACAAAACTCATTTCAGGAATCCTCAAACCACTTTTCAGATTCAAATTACCCAGGTAAACGTTCAACATTACCAGGGGATTTTTACCCCTTAATTTGTTAAGAGAACAAACAAACAAAACAAAAGCGTGACACTGCATAATTTTAAGTGTGAAAGATTCAGTAATTCAGACGGTATCTTTTTTGTAAAAAAACTATTATGAAGTATCTAGGTAAAGATCCAAAACTTGCTTTGGAATGTATGAACGTGCTCCTTGATAAGGGTAATGAGTAGATCAAAGTCAAAGTCCTAGACGAACAGAGGTCTCAAGGGCTGAAAAGAATCTGATCTTTTGTGAGACGGACTGAGCACTGAGGTCCTGCCTTTCAAATCATCTGATGATGTCATTTGGAGATGGTAAAAAAAAAAAAAATGTCGCAGCTTGGGCCTTGTTGTCTGTGGTAAACCACAATAGCCCGGCCAGGGTTTGAACTTTATCTCTTTCACATTTAGATACACAGTACACATATTAGGGTAAGGAAAGGGGAAAGCTTTTTTACCTGCCTATCATTACAATACTTATCATGATTTAGTATCAAACATCAATACTGGTACTAAAAAAAAAAAAATTCATAGTGGAAGATTGAAGTGTTACTGAGCTGACACCTTTTCTTCATTGTTAGGTTAGCAGAGCCTGAATATTTTTTTTTTTTAATTTATATATTCTTTTATTTTTATTTTTATTTGATTTTCATTTTTTGGTTAAAATAAAAGCTATTTTCTTTTCTGTTTCAAGGATTTAAATTTGCCTACGGGTTCCAAATCAGCAAATCATTCCCATCACGAGTCTATCAACTCTCAGAATTATACCACAAGTGTGGAAAGTCCTCTCCAAGAAATGATCCACCCTGTCCTTGCACAGACACCACTGACAGAACAAAGTAGGTTTTGTATTATTTTTTGTTGAAGATTTTATCCGTCTTTCATAGATGTTAAGCATCTATTCCAGTATTGTTTATCAATGTCTTCATATTAAAAAAATTTTTTTTTTTACACAGAGGGTCACTACAGTGTTAGTTATGGAGGGGACCTTTGTCCTAGTAGGTTGTGTGTAAACTTGTTTGTGGGAATATGTGTGTTAATTTAGAGGTTGTTGGGTTTTTTCTCTTGGAAATCATCCCTATCAAATTTCTCTAGCCAGATCCAAATCTTCTTTAACTCATTTTTCCTTCGCTTAGGGAAATGAGACCCTTTTTTTTTTCAAATTATTTATAGATTAGTAAAATTCTCAATGAACAAACAACAAACCTCTTGAACATGCTCTTGTTTAAGATTTACTCATCGGTCTTCATCAAATGTTATCATGCATCTCTCCTGTCTTCATCAAATGTTATCGTGCATCTCTCCTGTCGTATTAGAATTGTGTTGTGATTTGGGTCTTATCACGCTGTCAAACATGCTATCTGTTTACATTGATGATCCTGTGTTTCTCAGATGTGATATCAGGGAATGGCAGCCTTCCCAGCAACAAGTATAAATCTGTGAAGGTGAAAGAAGAGCCCCTGTTGCCTGAGGAAGACCCTGGGGCAGTGAACCAAGGCCAGACCATCATGATCATTCAAGGAGACAGCTTAGAATCAGCTTTTGCAGATCATATCATTCATTCTGGAGGGGTGAGTTATCATCTTGTAAAATGAAAACCTTGATAAAACGCATAAAATAAATTTTGAAAAAGCAACAACCGAAAAAAAAGACTGCACAGAATGTCATTTATTGAAATAATTTGTTATTGTTAGTGTAAAGAAGACTACTGATTTTTATCTTGCTGAGGAAAAGTTGGATTTAATGAGCTGATGTTGTTATCCAGTCAGCATCAAATTGAAAGCAAGTTATATTAAGTGAGGACTGTAGAAGAGAAGAAAGAATAATTTTGGAGGAAATTGTGATCTCTGAGCTCAAACAAGGGATATAGAAGGGATGCTTTTTTTTTTTTTTACAACAATGTCCGGCTGCTTAGCTGCTGTATTGTGTCATTGGATGTGGCATAATGTTGATTCAATATTGCTGTCTATTTTGTTGGTAATAGTATTTCTGTTTTTCCAAGATTTTTTTTTAAATAGTAAAAGGTATTTTGTATGCTCTGCTTTTTTTTTTTTCGTCTGTTTTCTTGCTCTCAAAAAGTTGAATCATTGCAATTTCTGTTTCCCAGGAAGTCAGTGTTTTAGACAAGAACAGCATTGATTCCAACTTGTCATGGGAAATTCGGTGTCGCATGGAGGAAGAAGAAAAGAACGAGTATAAGGCTCGGATGGAAGAGTACAAAAATCAGGTTGGAGTTCTGTTGATACAGCTTTTTTTTTTATTATTAGTGCTGATTGTGTGGTGATGATAATAATAATAATAATAATAATTATAATTCAATTTCTATAGCACCTTCCGCCAAAGCCTCAAAGCGCTTTACAATATGCAAACATGTGCGTACACACACTCACACACATTTCACGCACATATAAGCCGATTTTATGGCTTCCAAATTCAAAGTTTGGTCACATTTCTTGCGGCTGATAGGACGCCCCAATTGTAAAAAGTGAACGAATAAGCCCATTAAGATTAAAGACACTGTTTCAGTTTCCGTGAGGGTGTTTGATGTCATTACAATTTCTTATTGAAAGCAGGTTGCGTGGCACTCACCTTGTTTTGGATTGAAGAGCATCATTCATATGTTTTTTGTTTTTTGGTTTGTTTGTTTGTTTGTTGTTGTTTTTTTGTTTTGTTTTTTGTTTTTCTTTTTTGAGTATGAGTGTTCCTAAAAATGTTGCTTTTGAAGATATTTTGTTCTTCAATGTCATGATCAGGATTGAGGAAAGTATAGCATGCATCAGCCAGTTTCCAACTGCCTCCATCCATGTCATTCCTCTGATGCTATTCTGTGTAGTTCTTCATTAGGCTTTCCAAACCAGTGCAGTTTTTATGACAAAAATTCGATGTCAGTAAAGCTGAACCAAAATAAATCCAGTCATCTAGTAGATCATTAAATAAACAGAGGGTCGGTCATTAGTAAGGCAGAAAAAAATTCAAATGTTTAGCAGCCTGCCATGAAGCTGGTGGATTTTTTATAAAAAAAACAACAAAACTGCAATTAAAAACTGAACCATTTTCATCATATCCTTAACTGAAAAAATTGGGATGGCTGTACATCCACAATATCATAAAAACCATTATTGAAAGCAAATCCTCCGAGATGCAGTCTATAAAAATTCTGCTAGTACCCAATGAAATAATATTCTATAGCGCCAACATCTTTCATTAGGCGAGCTCTAGTTTCATCAGAATCTGTCCATTGGAGGATTTGCTGTTGCATTTTGAACTTTTGTGAATGACTTATGAGGCTCAGTTAATTTCTCTTTTTACAAGTAGATTATTTAAAATCTTCTTCGTCTTGGTCCAGGTAGGGACTCTTCGTCTTTAGGCTAAATCCTTATGTCAGGATAATTGGTATCTTTGTAATAGTATAAGAAGTAATAGATGGTTCCACCCCTGCATTGACCAAAACTTTAGAGAATTGCCTCAATTTACATATGGAAAAGGTTATATGAAGAATTCAAATTTTCCCTATGCTGGTAGATGTATATCCTAATTTTATTTTTTTTCTGTTTTAAACATATTGCTACATAACCAAACACATATTGCGCAAGAGACTGATGTAGACAATAATACAATATGTAATCCTTGCAATTGGCAGGTGGATGTTTTGCAGCAACGTGTGCAAGAGCTGGAGTCGTCCCATCAGCCGGGGCAGCTGCGAGTGCAGGACCTCCTGGCCAGCCTCAGTCTGGGCAGTCAGGACAAGCAGCTTCTTGCCCAGCAGATCTCCAAGTACCTGGAGGAGGAACTGCAGCACAGCCCAGAGGCCGACACCCTCAGCCATCCGGAACCCCCTCAACCCCCCTTGGTGGGGACGTCAGACTCAGAGGCCATCATCCGCGAGCTGAACTCGACAGAATCTGCAGAGGAATCGCTGTCATCAGTGGTTCGAACGTCCCTTGCCCAAGACTTGCAGTCATCCTCTGTTGTGGCCCACTTGGGTCCCATGGCAGAACCTTACCAAGTCATCGCCTCCGACACCAACAATCACAGAATCATCATCAACCACACTGTAGATAATAATAGCCTTTTGCAAAATGAGTCTGACCAGCAGCAAGAAGGTGGGAAGACTAGTGAGGACAGCCAGGTACCTGCTTCCAGGGACAGCCAAAGCTTGTTTGTCCCCGTCACGTCAGTCACCAATGATCAGGAGATTATTGTGGCCCAAGTGATGCCGTCCGGTGTGCCGTCGGACACCATTCCACAAAACTTCCTTGTGTCAGCGGATTCAGGTATTTCTCAAGGAGAGCAAAGTGTAATTAATCTAGACGGTGTCAGTGAGGCGGAGAACAGACTTCTGCAGGTGGTGGCCACCTCTTCAGCTGCGGACGGACAAGGTTCTGAAACATTTATCGTGGAGACCAATGACGGCGAGAGAATCATCCTCCAAGGGCCAGAGGACAAATCTGAATCTGCCAACACAAAAACAGATGAAAAGGCAGGAGAGCCAGAGACAAAAAGGCCAAGGATATCATGATGTTGTGATGTAGGTATTTTTTAAAGGTACTGATTATTGTGATCATATTTTTATGGCCTAAGCCGTTCTTAGCCTTTCAAAGCCGTAGGGGTTTAGTATCTGAGTATGAATCAAAAAGTAAGATGGTTAGAGAAAAGGTTTTTATATATCAGATCTCAATTTGCCTTATTTCCTAGGTGTAGTTTTGGATCCTTTGGTGTATCTCTGAAAAGGGTTAGGTGACGTTACAATCATTTTAATAGATTTCCATTTTAAAAATATAGAAAAAGCCATGGTATTAATATTAATGGAGATCAAGACATCTTGGATTTTGCAAGTGGTCTGAACATGTAATTAATTTTTTCATTCACAAAAAAAGAAACAAACTGGCCATTCACTAATTCTTTGGAACCAAGCCATTAGTAATGAGATTATCAACTCCTGATTTCTACAGTCTTACTCTACTGTACTAGCCAATATGAAGCAAATATTACCTGGGTAGGTATTGATTTCTTTCACTCTTTAATTTTCAACTGAATTGTTATCATTTGGGATTGATACATTAAGCGATAGTTAACATGCAGAACTGAGTGGATAAGGAAGTGGATATAATTATAATTGCCTCCAATGAAATAATCTCCTTGCTTTGTTTGCATGCCTGAACTCTGAAAGGACTGTGTGAGTCGGACTCGTTGCATACAGTTTCTTCATTCCCCTCCATTTTTTCTTATTTATTTGATGTTATTGTTATTGTTATTATTATTATCATCATCATTATTGACAAGAGAGGATTACCCTTGTTGTTACCCTGGAATGGGTTGTTGATTCTTTGTACTACCTGCATTCTTGCTGGATTGCTGTCGTTGTTGTTGCTGTTACTGCTGTTGTTATTGTTGTTTTACTCTGCTTGTACCCAATTTGTTGGTTGTATCAGGTTGGTTTATTTCCAATGATTCATTTTTTTTAAAGAACCTTAAGAATAAATGATGATTCAAAGACTTAAAAGATTCATTGAAATTGTTTGTAATTCATTTAATGCCTTCAAGTTCTTTGCTGGGATTTATTTTTTAAGTCGAAAATTAAACAAGGGGACTAGGTGAGTGGGGTCTTTTTATTCTTTATTTCAGTGTATCCCTGTACCTCACTTAATCAGGTCTTCAACTTGCATGCTGAAGGGTGTGGGTTCAAACCCTTGCCAGGGCTATTGTGGTTTGCCATGGACAACATGGGTGATTCTTATTAGCATCGAGTGTAAGCTCAATGAATAACCTATTCCCTTAATGGGTGCCGAGGCCTCACGGCACTTTCGCGTTCGCAGACATGCATACGTATTTTTCTGTTTTTTGTTTGTTTTTGATATACATATTAAGGTTGTCAAAAAGTAATGCAAGTCGCTTTCTCACTGGCTTATTTATTTCTTCAAATACAGTAATAGTAGGAGTTGTGGTACATCAACAAAAAATCCCCAATCCTAAGTCTTGATATTTTCGTTCAATTTTGAAGGCGGTGGAGGAGCTCCAAAACATTGCCACATGTTCCATGTACTGAGTGCTGTAGTATAAAGGTGGTTTAAAGATCCTAGGTCTTCCTGGACCATTTTGCTGTATCAAATGGTCGTCATAGTTTTTTGGGGGGGTGTTTTGTTAAGAAAGATATTTTTTTTTGTCTTGTAACTCATGTCTGTGGCGTCAATCTGTGCTTTTAGAGATGAGTAGTTTGTTTGTTTGTTTGGTTATTGGAGGTTTTAGGGCACCACAACACACAAGGGTCAAAGAGGAACCTAGAGGAAAGCAAGACGACAGGATTAGTTCAAAGAGGGAACAGATCAAACCACAAAGAGCAGAGAGATGATCTACCCTAAAACATAAATATTATCTATCAAAATGTTTGTTTATTGGTGGTGCCCAAGAGGAAAGTAAGATGATAGATTAGCTATAAGAGCAGATAAATCGCTCCAGCTAAAACTAAAAGACAAGAGACATGTGTAGACCCACCAAGGACAGTTGCAGGGTAAATGTCTTCATTGGTTAATTTGGTTGAGACACCAATGAAGTTTAATGTCACCTCTTTGGCTTTACAACCCAGCTATGAGACAACTGGGTGTAAAAGGCCTGGGGCCCACTATCGACATATCAACACCACATCACCGAGAGAGGTGATTTATAATGGCAAAAGATCATCTGCAACCCTCTTTAAGAGGTCAAGAATAAAAAATTAGAGCATTGAGGGTGAAACAATATCTTTATTGGTCCATGTGAAAAGGTCATTAAAGCTTTCAGTGTCTGCATATTGACAATAAGCACCATAAAATCCTTTGTACCTAGGCCTACCTGTTTGTTTGTTTGTTGATGGTTTTACGGCACTATGACACACAAGGGTCATAGAGGCGCCCAAGAGGAAAGTGAGATTAAAGATAAGTTAAATGAGCAAATAAATCATGACCCTACCAAAGACATTTTCACAGAGAGATGATCTACAGGGGAAAGAAAATATCCTCTCTCACAGATAAATGAGAGAGATGATTAACATGGAAAAAAAATCATCTCCCACAAACAAAAGCTCACACAGCCAAAGGCACAACAGGCATAGCCAAGACTACCTAACAGAACACAAAATAGCAGTGTATGTGTGTTTGTGAAAGAGTGCACTCTAGAGAGTGCTAGAAAAAGCAAGACGATAGCTCTAGCTAAAAGACAAGAGACAGAAATAGACCCACTAAGGATAGTGGTGGGGTAAACGTCTTCATCAATTGATTCATAAACAAAACACTGGGAGTTTTGATATTACTAAGACACAAATGAAGTTTTATGTCACCCCTTTGGCTTTACAACCCAGCGATGAGACAACTAGGTGAAAAAGGCATGGGGCCGTGACTACCTGTGACAACCAGGATGGAGGGGAAACATGCAACATGTGTTTTAAAGAATGAAAAAAAAGATTACAATATTGTGCAAGGAAACATTTAAACCATCTTCCTATCCACAAGTCAAACTTATCTGCTATCTATTCCACAACTTTATCTCTCTATCTTTCCATCCATTCAAACACTCACCAATTCATCCATCCCACCCACACATGATGATATAACGTCATCCCTCTATCTTTCGATCCATCCACTCATCTACCAACAGTTCTTCCATCTATCTATCCTTCTATCCATCCATTCAACTTCAACCATCTACAAACAACTATTACTATTACTATGAAACACAGAAGTAATGGCGGGGAGCAGACACCTTGAATCAAAGGTTGTGAAAATAGTAATTGTATGAATACGGTGTCGAGAGGAGAACAAGACAAAGCCACAGAGAAATGTAAATAAATACAGAAAAATAATAGATTGTCTCAAAAAATCTACCTCCACGGCCGGGACTTTAACCACGGATCTCTGGATCCTCTTGACACCGTTGTCATACAATTACTATTTTCATAATCTTTTTATTACTATTAATAGTAGCCTTCAGGCCTGGGATTTTTTTCAAAAAGCAGACTTACTGGTTTGAATGGAATGAGATATCAGTCTTAGGATTGAATGAGATACATCAACAAGAAACAGCGCAGAGTTATAAAACAAAACTCTTCTCACTTGAGTATCGACTAAAAATAAAACCCCAGTACAATTTCCAGCTAAATGCCACAAAAATCGTAGTTGCAACCACTTTCTACCAACAAATCACTCATTATGAATGAGAAAGGAGACAGCAAACACAGAAAGAGGCTCAGGCATCTTAGTTAATTACCAAAGTTAAGCCATATTTCACAAAATCAGTTCTAAAAGCATTTCCAAATTTAACAAAAATTAATTTGTTGTAATCCGTCCTCGCAGTTTTTGGCATAGGAAAACCCAAAATATTTGCAGGCAAAATGCCAAAAAATTATTAACTGTTACTCTTTTTTTTTTTCCTGGGTTTTTTTTTTTTTAAATCTTCCTCAGATTCCAACACATGTCTACACCTTCATTCTTCATTTTATCTGTTATATTATGTGATGAAAATACATTCTGTTCAATAACCTTTCATTACATATAATATGATATGACACTTGTACATTTAGAGAAACAAACATTGTGAAAGACTAGTTTTAGTATGTTTACCCCTGACAGTTTTTGACTGTCACAAAAAAAAAAAAACCCTCTGAAAAATAAGGGTAAAAAAATTTGGGTCTTAATAACGAGTAAATTGAAAATGTAGTACTGACCCATTGCCATCACCAAGCACACGGGATCACATCCTTTTCACCTGTTCTATGTTTGAAAAAGCTTGTGAAAACCACTTTATACGTCAGTTAAGTCCTCACATTACTTTAATAATAAAAGCCAAAACAATGATGCATATATCTAGCTAGGTATAGACACTGCCGAGAATAGAAAAGGGTATTTTTTTTTATTCCCTCCTCGGGCGACTTCCAGCCTTCTTTCTATGGCTTTGACTCATCTCAGCACTGTCTTTTTACCCTTTTTACAGATTGTCATCTATTTCCGGTTCCAGCTCCTATTTAACATAAAATATGGAATGCAACAGACTGGATTACCTCAAATATGGGATAGGTCAACAAACAGGTAACGCAGAATCAAAAATGCTCTTCACATTCAAAATGGAGAAGTAAACGAATCACAGACAAGGAAGGAAACAATGAAACAATCGTGTAATGAATAAAACATTATAGTTACCATTATAGTGACCAAAGTGTTTACACATGTTTTATGGCAAGTGTAATATCACTGGCATTGTGAGTAGAAATACAACACTGACACAGTCCCGTATTGAATTTGACATGACAGCTACAGGTGTAGTGACAAGAGCATTTAGACTTAGACACCTTTTATGGCAAGTGTAATATCACTGGCATTGTGAATATGTAGAGGTACAACATTGACAGTGGTGTAGCCAATGAAATATTGCATGCAGAGTAAATGAGTAACAAAATTTACAGGTTTTGTGGCAAGAAACATAGAATTATCATAAAGAAGATAAAATTATGTTTATTTGTTCATTAATTATCAGTTTATTTACTGTGCATTGGAGGTTTTAGGCCCCACGGCACACGAGGGTCACAGAGGAGCCCAGGGGAAAGTAAGTTGATAGAATTATTTTAAAAATTTGTTTGTTTATTGGAGATTTTAGGGCCCCACAACACACCAGGGTCAAAGAGGAGCCCAGAGGAAAGTAAGATGATAGAATTAGTTAAAAGAGGGAACAGATCAAACCACAAACAGCAGAGAGAT
>JBCIKM010283297.1:0-11822 GCA_039654465.1 Melibe viridis | reverse complement strand
CTGTATTGTTTCGTCGTTACTTCGACACTTCTGTTGGAATAAGTATTCCACGTCTTGTGTATTGTCTTGTTCAGTTTATCCTAAGTATTTGTCTTAGGGAATACTGCCATTGTAATTTTTTTTTTTTTTTATCAGGATTCACTATTTTAGGGATTTTAGTGCTAACTTTTGCATCATTGCATATATACAAAGATCATTGCTTTCTGCTTTATGCAATATATATATTATTAGTTATTAAACTTTTGATTGACTTGTATACTTGGTTCTCGTATCAATTCCTTCACTTGTTATCAAAATCTGTGAATAATTAGACTGTCCTTCAAGACACTCCTATATGTTCGCAGTATGATTCGGGTTTCTCTGGCCACCTGAGTGATTAAAGAAATTTGTGCCATCTATTGCGTGACATTATGTTATGTTATGCTTTGTTTTGTTATTTTATGTTATGTTATGTTATGTTATGTTATGTTATGTTATGTTATGTTATGTTATGTTATGTTATGTTATTATGTTGTGTTATGTTATGTTGTGGTTATGTTGTGCTATCAAATGTCATAAACTTGGAGGTTACAGGGCAAGTCCCAGGACACACAAGGGTCATAAAGGGTTTCAATACTCTGTCCAGCTTTTACTCGTACAAAGAACATCGTCTTACTTTATTTTCCTCTTTGACCACTTCCAGGAAGTTGGCTGAGCTGAGTTCTCTCACGCATATACTGC
Source organism: Melibe viridis (assembly GCA_039654465.1). Taxonomy (NCBI): domain Eukaryota; kingdom Metazoa; phylum Mollusca; class Gastropoda; order Nudibranchia; family Dendronotidae; genus Melibe; species Melibe viridis. Next base: position 11,102 of record JBCIKM010283297.1, on the reverse strand, counting down.
CACCGCTCCCGCCATCGCAAGGTGGGGAATCGAAGCCGTGCGAGTTGGTGTGGCGCTGCAGGGCCCCGTGTTGGAAATCCAATATGAAAGACACTGTCAAACAGCAAAAATTTTAAAAAAAAATTTAAAAAAGAAAAGAAAAACACAGAAAGTTAAAAGAAAGAAGGACAAAAATTGAATTAAGATACAATTCAAAGAAGATCAGGCGAGAAAAGTTGATTGTTAGTGTCATTGGATCTAAAAACTTTCAAACTTGTCGACTTTAATTTTTATTCGTAACCCAACCACACTGTGCATGGGGTACAAAGTTTCGTTGGCATTTACTGTCTCTGTTTTTTTGTGGTTTACAAAGTGAAGGCAGGTGAGCCTTCAGGAAAGCTCTCTGCCTTTTCTATCCATGTTTAACAAGGTTAACATTCAGTCAAAGGTGATTTTGACTACTTTTCTAAGAAATGATGTTTTGCCCCAAAAAAAAAGAAAAAATTTTTAAAAAATAGGAAATTATCCACCTTCATACGTACTGCAATTATTACCATATCATCCTGTTTGGGAAGCAATGTCATAATTTTTTTTTTGAAAAAAAAGGTTACACATACTGCAAATACTGTAGGTAAACTTCTAAGGGACAGTTTGTCACAGCATTTATCTTGAGCATGTACCCTAAATGATAAACTACCTTGAAGGGGACCATAAAGACATACTCATGACATCATTATTAAAATAAATATAAGATGCCAATCTCTATTTTACACGGCCACAACAGTAAAAGTGAAACACAGCAGAAACAACTCACTGGTGTTGGAAACGGTTAAGTTTTCTTTCATGATGTAATGCTCTTCTTTCTATAGGGCAAAGCAACAAAAAGGAAAGGAAAGGAAAGGAAAGGTGAAATGGGGTGGGGGTGGGAGGTTGTCATTCTATGCAGTTATTCATAGACACACGACAAGAATAGCCATGTTCATATGGTAAGAAGGAAGGAAACAATAGTTTAGGGACAATAAAGAGAATATATTCTGCTACTAATGAAGTATACACATTGCAAATACTGTTCCCCAGCTCCAAATGAAAACATAGTAAAAGAAAATATTCCGATGTTTGTTTTCAGAATTAGAACAAAAAAATTCTTCACAATTGAAAAGACACAAGCCAAAATCACCAAGTAGGTAAATATTAGGGGATGTTTTGAGAGACGGTAAGCATTCAGTATGAACTCATGGCTGGCTAAATCAAAACCTTAACCAAAGGTGCATTGAGCATTGGAAGTTAATAATTCACTGATTTACTGTTTTAACATATTCCCATTGAACTGATTCAATACAATATTGTTGCAAATCAAAACTAGATCATTTAAATGATTATGAAATTCTACTCACACTTTTGTCCACAATGACCACCCCGGGGGAAGAGAGTGACCCTAGGGGAAACCCCAGCCTCTCGGAAAACATCCAGTGGTTCTTGGAATCAATGGAATAGAAATTCAAGCTGCCATTAAACTTACAACTCTCCTCGTGAAAACGCTTCAGCAGACTAGGACTGATGGCTTCACTCCCCGCACCGAGTGAAGACATATCTGCACTTTGTGCATTGAGACGAGTGCATAGCCTGCGGGGTAGAGTTTCCAGGTGGTCAAGGTAGAACCGATCGGTCACTCGCCTACTTTCTTTACCCTGCGGCTCACTGTTGGCTTCAGAGGTGTTGTATATGTCGTGCACTCGGGTGTGTAAGTTTTCATTGTACCTCACCCACTCTGTAACATCCATCTCGTAGCGACTGCCATTATGACAACACACATTGAACTCGTTGAAGTCTGTATAGGAGCGTTGCGTGCTGTGACAAACTGTGCTGCGTGGAATGACAGACAGAAGGAAGGACAGGTGGAGGGATGACACACCACACCTCTTGTGTCGTGATGTTTTACACACATCGCAAATAAGCAAACCATTCTGTGTGTAGAAAAGAAAAAAAGTATGATTTATTCTATATACCTATCAATTCATTTTTACCCTCTGTACTGTCCGGTGGCATTAAAAGAAAAGAAGTACAGAATCACATCAATCATAGCTAAACTTCATTGTCTAAAATAGAAACCCTGATTTCCATCCAATAATTGGTATACAGTCTCATTTATATCATCCAGTTACATAAAACTCAATCACAGATCATTTTGAATAGGTTTAACTGTACAGATGCATGTCTTTGGGTAGGAGGGGTATAAACCCTAAATTTCTGTGTCTTTCAATTGGACAGGAAAACTTAGCTTTCTCTGTAATTTAAAAAAAAAATGCAGAATCTCAATTGGAGAGAAGACAACGCATTCTCAATGGTTTAGATCCAAAGATGCACAACTTCTAATATTCAACTTGCATCTGGATTTGTGATCTTCGTTCTTATTCTACTGCATTTTTTTCTCCCTAGAACGTTCCATTAATGCTTTTAATGTGCTTTTTGGCGAGAGCCTGCAGGAGGCACATGTACTGGACACTGTCATTTCAAACCTCATTGTTATGGAACTCCTGCAGCATTAAAAGTGTTACAATAAACACAACAAAAAATGCAAATACATTTTTTTTTTTCAGATTACCTGTCTGGAATTAATAGGAAGAGAGGAACAGCAAGCAAAGCTTCTCAGTAAGAACTTCGACTTGCGAATAAGGCTACACATGTCGGCAATCTTGCCGAACCTTTGCATATCTTGTAAAGTAATTTGCCTCCATACATGATGCAAATCTCTGTACTCCACACTCAAATTGCAGGCTTTATGCTGCAAGGCTATGTCTTTGATCTGAAACAGGAAATAAGGAAAATAAATATTACTTTATTAGAGTTTTAACGACCTGTCACAAAAAAATATAAAATTACGAAAGAAATACAGGCTGCTCCAATTAAAATTCATAATGAAAGCCATGGGTAATTGGGAAAATCCAATAATTACCTTTAGTTTTATAGTGGCCTCTTTGTTTCTACACAAAGGCATTCGTTATGATTTGTCTTAAGGCACAGCCTGCTGCACTCTTTCTTTAATCATTCTTTTGTCTAGCATATCGATGGCTCCCTGCAAGAGATAATTATCACCTCAACTTTTTACCTTTCAAAGAAAAAATATACAGAGTGGCAAAAGAAAGTCCCCAATTATGAACCTGTGCAAAATCAACACTAATTGAAGTTTTAGGAACAACTCATGAAATGCAGACAAAAATAATTCTAAACTATTTGAAGTTTGGGTCGGGAAAGGGGAGGGGAGGGGGAGGGAGATGAGAAGGGAATTGCATCGACACCATTTATACCATCGTTGTCCTTACGACTAACCGTTTCTCACCAATCTCATCCCTGGTTCGGCCCTGAACAAGACATTCTCCTGGTGAAACAGGATTAGCGCGGGGCCCTTCCTGATTTCATCCATCACGAATCGGCTCTTCACACCAAGGGGAGACAAGCGCTTCACCACCGGCTGACCACAGGATGACACGACATTGTTATGTAATTTTTGTACAAAAAAAATATTTACAATTCAGAAATTCTTTCATTGCGACAAGCTCTAGCCTTTGAAAGTTTAAAATTGTAACTTCCTTTAAAGGGCATAGCATAGCAATATGTGAAAACCCAAAGCCTGGAATTCTTCAAAGAATAAAAACTAAACCACCTGATTCTTATGTAACCATGTTTTCCCATTAAATTTTTCTTCTTTTATTTCTGTCTGTAGGAATTTTCAGAAGAGCGCTGCAGGCTTTACTACACTTTTTAAAGCTCATTTGTATGATATGATATGAATATTTATGGCTGTTTCATTCACTGCTTGCTCCAAGATGCCACGGCACTAACGAGGCAAACAGCTGCTCAAATTTTACCATTGATACAAGGAACAAGCTGAATTAAAATGACAAAGAAAGACTTGTGAAATAAGAACCTCAACAAAACAAAGTCCAACACAACGCCATCATGTTAAGGATGGTGACCTTACCTGACCTTTGAACCTCAGGGCCCAGGAAACTAAGTTGGAGCTGGTGATGTTGTTTTTATAAGGAAAAATCTGAAAAGCAATAAATGAATAAAACTGGATTTTTTTTCTTGTAGGAAGCTAAATGTTTTTTGTTTTGTTTTTTGTGTAATAAATCATCGCGTCCTGGAAAACTGTAGCAGGTTATTTATCTTTCTTTTTTTTAATTTGTTATTCATTACACCGCAATTATTTCCCTTTGCGGTTCTAACTAGCTTCGTGCTGTAGGAATATCTGTTTTCTTTTTCCTCTATTTAACATTTAAAATATGTAGTTTGTTATTGCATCAGTCAAAATATTTTGTAGTTTTTTTTTTTTGTTGTTTTTTTTTGCTCCTCCTGAAAAGTAGTCACTTTAACATACTACAGATTTGGACGGCAACGAAATATACAAAGTGTAACAGAATACTATTCTTGTCACCCAGACAGGGCCATTCATTTTTTGTGAGGCTGAGCTGATTCCCAGTAGTGGTTAAATCATCAATAGAAGCTGCTGGAAGCTGGGTCGTTAAAGAGAAATACTGTTTACGTTGGTTGCCCCATTGCATCGTCGTTTTCGTCCAAGTCCTTTTCTTTTCTTTTCTCTTCTATATTATATTATATTGTGTATGCATTGTGCCTGTTGAGAAAGGAGGTCACCCGAAACGTCCAGTGTCCTTGTCTTTTGTTAAAACGGAAGCTTCCATACTCCCTCCACGGTATTTCTCAGTCATGGTTAAAGTAGTAAAGTGACTCTTAACGTGATTCAATGACAATGACATGGTTCTTACATTGCCCAGCACTATAACTTCAGTCTTCAATCTTCAGGAGTTCCAATCATTATTCTACACTTAATTTCATGTGAGCTCGTTGGTTTAGTTAATAAATGCACAAGACTCTCATACTTAAGAGCATGGGTTTGCTTCCTGCCGGTGCCATCGAGGCAAGAAAGACCCAAGAAACCATTTTTTCAATGCAGGATGAATAAAGGAAATTTTATTTCAGTTATTTTTATTCTACGATGGAAACACACATTTTTTGGGGAATGTGAGGCGGAAGGTATGGAAAGCGGACTGACTCTGCAGCAAATAACATAATCCATTTTGCCTTAGTGGATCATTTGCCAAAAAAAGGTATGATCACTCCCAAAAAAGGGATGGAAGGCAGGTTTACTGTGCGGGTGGGTTTTTACTGATCTGTTTGATGATAAAGCAATTTGATGTCATTGTTAGCATCCGGCAAAAGAGTTAATATTACTCACTGTTGTGCTACGGCCCACCTCGGCCATAATGATGTCCTGGTGTGTGGTCAGGTGGAGGCCTCGAGCAACGCTCGGGCTGCAGACAACGGCAAAATGGATGGGCTGGAATGGGTCTGGACAGGGAGACAAATTCATACATTGTGAACAGGTCTAGAGATGGAGACAACCACATTGTAAATTATAGGTATGGAAACAATAGTCGGCAGAAATACTCCTTCATAATGAAACACACATTTTAAACAAATTCTGTAACTAACATCACAGAATTTAAAAAGTTACGAGAAAATACTTTTTTATTTTTCACCCAAAATTTGCAATTTTTGACTATGCTAAGTCTGTCCATTTTGACAAGAAAATCTACCAACATTGATTTCGCTTAAAAAATACGCTAAAAATTTTCCTGTATGATCTAAATATGTAAAAATAATGACCAAAAAATCCCACAGCCAGTGGAAATAATGCACATTTAAGTTTTGGAGCATGGAAGGGAAGGGCAACGGGGAGGTGGTTTTTTTTCAGGGGCGTTTTCCTACTCTTTGACAGCCCCTGGACAGTGTCACAGTCGTCGTATCAAGGAAAATCCTGCTGTTATGGCTTTGCAAGAAAAGACAACAGCCAAAGATTGAAAAAATGCCACAAGAAAATACTTTATAATGTTGAGAATTTTAGCAATATGTTTTTCTAAACTTTGACCGGCCTTGGAAGCATTGTCCAGTAGTCCTATGGAGGGAAGAGATGTATTTACGTGATGGGAGAACCAGGAGATCATTATAGGAAAGAATCAACCAGATAAAACTTTTCATTTTTTCATGACGCTAGCACTGATTTTTGGCAAGAAAAAAAAAAAAGCAACCTTCATAGAATAAAATTAAAGTTGCCAAAGAGCTTGGCCTTGGTGGCCAACTGTGCTTAAGTGTTTGTGAAAAACAAAAAAAAAAAATTAAAGCCGGCAAAAATAGGTAAATGCAAAATTATATTAAAAGAATGGGGGTTGAGGAGGGGGTTAAGCTGTGTGTTATTCTCAACTTTGACTAGCTTTGGAAGCATTGTCCAGTGGCCCTATTGAGGAAAGAGATGGTTTGATGCGTTGGGGGAGGGGGGGGGGGGGGTACCAAGCAGAATCAGGACAGAAAAAAAAAAAAAAAAATTGTTATTTTTTACAATGCTACAACTGTCAGTTTTTCATAAAAAATAATCGACTTTCATAGAAAAGCACAGGAAGAGCTACAACAGTGACACAGCCTTTGATAAATCAAAGCCCTGACCTTTCTCCAATATGCGCATGGATGCGTAGTAGAACTGCCTGTACGCGCCAATCTGCACTTTGTCCATGAGATTGAAGTACCCAAACACCACAAACTGAATGGAAGAGAAATGAAAGGAATAAGCGTAAAACCCATACTCGATTTTAAAGTTTTCTTTAGCTCAAATATAATGTAAACACAAACTTTAAATTTACCACTTTACAATAATCAAACAAAATGATTAAAAGAGTATTTCAAAATAATTTTTTGTCGCCTATCATATACGGATTACAACAAATAAACCATGCAAACTCTGGACTTTGTGTTGTACCTATGAAAATATCACCTGCTAAAGAGTTGCAACAAATGTTTAGATGATGAGATGAAACATAAACTAAGACAGCCCCATAAAATTAGGATTAGATAAAACTGGCCCTGAATAACAAGGGACCGAAATTTTATTATATTTACAAGGACTGATGTTGTTTTCATGGGTAAATCTCAGACACTTTATCATATTTTTGAAGGTTTTAATAGTATTAATGGTAATTTTCAGACACTTCATCACATTTCTGAGGGATGTAAAAGTATTCATTTCATTTGTATTTCTCAGACACTTGATCATATTTCTGCGGGCTGTAATAGTATTAATTGCATTTGTATTTCTCAGACACTTGATCATATTTCTGCGGGCTGTAATAGTATTCATTTCATTTGTATTTCTCAGACACTTGATCGTATTTCTGCGGGTTGTAATAGTTGTAGTATTCCTGGATAATTCCTTTGGAGCTGGGCCCCTACACTGCTAAGGCAGTAAGAAGGGATGAGGATAACAAAACAAAACATGTGGAAGGGTGTGAGGGAATAAAACCACACACACACACACACACACACACACAGTTGTCTTACATCATGCCGTGCAATGAGTTCATGTACCCTCTCCAGGGAGCTGACCAAAGAAACAGGATGCAGCAAAGACTCCAAAAATTTCACCATATGGTCGGCTCTCGTTCCCCCTGAAAGGATGTGTAAAAAAACAAAATGACGTCTGACATGCTACCCAAAAAAGATCAATCTTGAGAACTTATTCTATTTTTAATTTTAAAGCCAATCCTTACTTCTCATTTTTTTTCAAAGTAAATGAATGAAGCAGGAATGTAAACATATTCATCGTATTCATCATTTATTAGTTTTTCACTCTTTCTCTATTGTTTTAAAGTACTAAACACCTTAGAAGCTGACACATCAACAGTAATACTCAACTCACTGTCGGTCATTATAAAACTAAAGAAGAAGTCAGCCAGCCCCTTTCACATTAATTGTCAAGATTCAGAGTGCTTACAAAGACTTCCACTACAACAAAATAACATTATAACTTCTCAATGTTATTAATTCTACCTCTGAGGGGTTTTCTTTATCTTAGTTAAGAAAAAGTAGGAATAAAAAATTCAATTTAAAAGATTGCTATGTCATGACAAAGGAGACTTACATTCTCAGTCCAAATTAGAGCTTCGAACAATTTGATATGACCATGAGAGTCAAATTCAAACAAATCTTGTCATGACCTTATTCTTATTCTTACCCTGTGTATAGTTATTTCAAGACACTTACTATGACATATGACAACTCTGCTTTTATTCTTAAGTTTCAATGAAGAATGCTTTCAACTACACGTTGCGCAGACTCTTATCAAACTGTGCTTTTGCCAAACTCAGATTTCTTTGGTCTCTGCTCCTTTCCATATAATGAATGCTTAAACACACAAAATCTTTTTTCCTTATTCTTGAATCCTTTAAAAGACTTGATCTACCAATAAACTTGAACCCGTCCAAGGTCGTATGATACGCGAGGAAGACGGGATACATCAGGAATTTGTACTGCTTGCTGCATTCTCCCTCCGGCCACCAACAGTTCACAGCCGCAAACGTCACCTGTCAAAATAAATCTACATTTAAGACGTACACAAACTTAACAATAAAGAGCCATCAACTGCAATGGACCCAAATTTTGTATCTGATTACCCATTACAAGCCTACTCAATGACATACCTAAATAAAAGACTTATCCATTGAAATTTGTTTTTGAAAGCCATTCAAACTCAATGATCTACAATCCTGTTTTATATTCAACTCCGTTTCATGAGTGAAACTTACAAGCAAGCACGGCAGTACATTGTCATGAGTTGATACTTTTTCTCTTTGTTTGTCAATTTTGTTTTTGACAAAAATCAAATACAAATATATAAATATAATCAAAACGTTCCAATGAAATTTGCATTTAAAGACAACATATTTTAATAACTAATTGAATATTTAATGAAAAAATGTTAAATAAAAGCACATACCAAAGTTACAGAGTTTTACAAGGACAAACAATAAGATGATAAAACAAGTACTCCTAATTTGTAACGCGCTGCCCACTAAATCTTTGGCAAGTGAGAGCTGACACCAGCTTGCTGTGGAACCATTCCACGATAAACCTAAAGGAAACACTAATATTGAGCTAGCAAACAGAAAGAAAAAAAACTAACAAAATTACCTTGCCCTGGAGTATCGATGCTGCTTTCTCAAACTCTGCTTTGGCTCTGAGGGACCGTGAGCACCAGGGAGCATAGAACATGACAAACACGATCTCATCTTTGCTCAGCCTCTTCACCACAGGCAGCAGAGACCCTCGGGGTGAGTCTAGGACAATCGATCGATGAGGCGGGAACCAGAAAGAGGGTTGTCTGGGAGGCAATTCCACTGGCTTGGAGCTAAAGCTGAAACAGTTACGAAAAAAAGCTTATAATTAATCTATTTTAATAGGCTACTGTATTTGAATTCTTTATTCTTTGTAGTATCCACTGATACTTTGGCGGCTTTAAAGCCAGGCTAGTCCCATTTTAGAAGTTACTGATGGCTAGACGTGCATGTTCAATGATGTTTTATAAGTACATAAACTTGCTTGTGACACCAAAAGTGCTTAGAGCTCGCTGAATGTAAGAAACAGGCACAATAAATGTGTGCTTATTATAATTATTTAGATGTCAATTGATTTTAAAGGGAGAATTGATTCATTTGTTGCGTGGTTCAGTTTCCCTTTTAACCTGTGGCCTTCCTGTTATACTCCTGGCTTTTATTTGGATTATAAGTGCATTTTCTGCCCTGAGGCAGGTGTAGTTAAAAGGAGATATTTTGAACACTCTCAAAGACCAAGTCCAGTCTTGTCTGAACAACATCATGAACTAAAGTTTGACATGAACTTCGTCTGGCTCTAATTCAGGTGAGAATGAAAATCCAACAATGTCTCATTCAGTTGAATACCCACAAATTTGTTTTGCCTGACTCCAAGGCCTTTGGTGAATGCAAAAATGAGCCCATTTAACTTAGTCTCTTCATCTCAACAACTAGGCCAGCTAGTTTTGCTGAGACCAAAAGTCTAGAATAGCAGACATACAGACACAACAGCCAAGCCAAGGTTTGACGCAAATTGTATCAACCCAGAGTTGAGCCATGATAGAGTGTTTAAACATGATATATTACGTGCATAACTACAGTGGTGAATAGCCGAAGAGACAATTTACTCTATCAAATCCTAGCAGATGTTGAGCCAAAAACTTCTAGAGATTATATTCCACTCAAGTTACGTTGTCTACACACCCAACACAAAGTTATCCGAAGACTAATTCCATACCTATCTCCATAGTTTGCGATAATTGTTACAATCACCGCAAGAATGAAAGCAAACAGGTTGGGGTGACTTGCCATTCCCTGAATAACAGCATTTGCCTTTCGTTTCGTCGAGCATTTGGTCGACATTCGACATGTGTTTTGACAACATCCGCCATTGACAAATCTACACGTTTACACATCCACTACACAGCGACTGGACACAGACAGACAGTGGGCGGGGCTTCCCATTCTCTGCCAATGTCAACATGTTCCACGTGAGACACTTCGCAACAATCAACACTCTATCAAAATAGTTGAAGTCATCTGTGAGGGTGGCCGGAGAACCTGAAATATTCAAAGTCTTTTCTTAAAATGATTTAGTAACGAGTGAATCAATTGAAAGATGCCGCTTTATACTTGTGAAATAAATAAACGAAACATGAATAGGAAGTCATACCTACCATCCAATAAAACGTTGCACCAGCCCCACTCTATTCTATCACCACTGTTCTAATATTTACTCAAAAAGGGCCTCGCAAATATATTTTCTATTCCTCATGGGATTTTCATTATGATGTATGCCCCCCCCCCCCACCCCCAACCTCCATACTGGTTGTAGACAACTTTGTCCATCTGTCCGAAGAATTCAAAGTACAGGCTGCTGTAAGCTGGGTCGTCGCACGTCCAGTTTACTTGTTCCTTTGTCCTTACGGAAGCTTACATACTCCAACCACGGTATTTTATTCTCGATGTCCAAAAAATTGTAACACGCCCGGCAAGCGACTTGTCTCGACATAAATATTATATTATGTTCGTTGTCTGCCAGGGATTCAATGGTATTGTAAAGCTCATAGAGCACCCCGGTGGATAGGCGCTTTCATTATAAGTTGTTGTTGTAGTAGTAGTAGTAGTAGTAGTGGTGGTGGTGGTGGTGGTGGTGGTGGTGGTGGTAGTAGTAGTAGTAGTAGTAGT
>JBCIKM010283296.1:10685-21644 GCA_039654465.1 Melibe viridis | reverse complement strand
CATATGACTATATGACTACATAGATGGATCGATAGATGGATGGATGGATGGATAGATAGGTAGATAGATAGATAGATAGATAGATAGATACATAAATCGGATTAATTATATATATATAGATTAGATTGATCAGATTGATTCTTATTGGACTGGATGGGATGGTCTAGATTAGAGTAGATTAGAGTAGACTTGAGAGGGGGGGGACGAAAGGTAGATACCTTGAGGCGAAGGACAAATAAATATCGTCCGGCACCCTAACATAGCTATGGAAATTACCATTTTGTAAGGGAAACATTACTATAAATGGTCGTGTCCACTTGCCATGTTAGTCATTAACAGAGGGCAAAAGTACTCCGTGATAACCGGAAATAGTTCATTTGTGGCACTGTCCTTTAGTTGATGTTCAAGGAATTGGATTCCTATTCAGCTTAGTGGCTCTAGTATGCGGTCTATAGACACATATACATATATATATATATATGTGTGTGTGTGTAACGGATGTGATATCGGCAAAAGGGCTAACGATGCCACGCCCTTCTGTCGCGAAAACCGGACATTTCAGCTCTTGTGACAGCGTGCGATAGATGCAGCAGTGAACCGTCTCGTCGCCGCGTGACTTTGTCAGTCGCTGGCTCATTCGTGATGTGGTCCATGAACATGAGAAGCGTGGAAAAAATGGTGGTAGTTATTGCAAGCTGTGATTTACGGTACATTTAGTGTGTTTGCCTGGGTGTGCTTGAATGATCGTAGTAGTATAGATCTGGATGTTCTTGGACCTTGCCTTGCCAGTTGGCCTGGAAATCTTGCAAACAAAGTTCGGGGGACTGGCGCCGCAGTTTGCATGCACCAGTTTCTGTCTCGCACGCATGAGAAGAGGAACTTTTTTATTTCTGTAAATGCGAGGTCTAAGGACTCATAAGTAATGCTTCGGTAAAATTCCAATGGGGCCAAGAGATTGCCACGGTTACAACGCCCTTATGAGTTGTTGGAACACTGCGTTTCTTGCGGGAGAGAATGTCTGTTTTTTTGGGGGTGAAGAAAAAATCATAATCGACATAAATGATGCGGAGATTTGAGGGCATTCCCAAAGTTTCTTCGTGGTTCAGGATCTACAAATATGAAGAAACAGTGAATGTTCATGGAGTCGCTAGTGGCTATCCCTGGTTCAATGGTGGCTTTTGTAGAATGGTGCCACTGACCGCGTCACTGCGAAGCCGTGCGTTGAAATCTGAACCTGGGAGGACGCTGTTAGAGCGCAGGAAGGGCAAACCAAAGTATAGACACAATTGTGTCAAACTTGGAGGCAGCATACCTGGATTCATATTATATATATATATATATATAGGGATAGAGGTCGTTATTGTATGTTGGAATGATCATGCGTATGCGGAACACGGTAAGGGTCGCAATTATGTCCAGTGATAGGTGTGTCTGGAATATGAACTCCAGCAACCTAACGTACGATACATGTACGACATGATTGCCTATTTTCATGTCATACTAGGTGGCAGTGACGTTGGAGCAGCTTTGTCGCAGAAGGAGAAGCAGGAACAGAGAAGATGACGAAGACGAAGCGGAGAAGAAGGATAATAAGAAGAAGGAGAAGAAGAAGAAGCAGAAGAAGAAGAAGCAGAGGAAAAGCAAGAGAAAAGGGCGAGGAGAAAGAAAGAGAAAAAGAATAAGTAGAACAAGAAGGAGATGACAGGCTGTATGGATACGGAGTGCAAAAGTGTGAGGTGCGGGGATAAAGGGCGTAGCCCTGCAAATGGTTTTGATGCTACTGCAAGTGTGTTATGGTCTGAGCCGCTGTTGCCGTGCTTGGTTAGTGTAGTGGTGTCGAAGTTTTCGTTTGGATTGGCTGTTTGCTTCTTCGTCTTTTCCTGTTTCTGCCGCTCGTGCTTCTCGCTCTGTTGCTTCCGGCTCTGGTGCTTGCTCGCAGCATTTGGTTTTACTTAGGTTCCTGCTCTTGGGAGATTGTGTCTCCGTCGCGTCTGTTGCTTTGTTGTTTTCTTCTAATTCTTTAGTGTCGTGCGTCTGATCATGTTCTTCTAATTGAGGCTGACGGGAAAATGCAGCTAAGGTGCATGGCTGGGCAGAATCAATCAACCTAAGGAGGCAAGCGGGGTGCAGCAGGACAGGGGCAGGATTGAAACGGCCGAGACGCGGCTCCACGGAAGGGCTCTGCAGCCAGCGTAGCCCACTGCGCCTTCACGAGTGGCACGTCTGGCAACCTCCAATTATTGAGAGGACCTCCTGAGAAGTTGCGGAGGACTTGGAGGAGTTTGCATAGTCCTCCGCAAATTTCTTCGCGACCTGATGGCTAAGGGGCAGGTGGGAAGACGTGTGTTGGTGTGTGTATGTGTGTGTCATCGTGCGCATGTGTTCGAATGGATGTGTGCAGGTGCGGCTGTGCGGCAAGGCATGAACCGAGGAGTGCCAAGAAGAGGAAATGTTTGCAGCCGAGGTGCTCATGGTGAGTTGCCGCGGGAAGGTGCGAAGCTCAGCTTGGATGGCAGCGCAGACCCTAAGAAGGAGACGTGGTCAGGAGAAGGTTTTATTATTGTCATGCGTATAATGGAGCTGTATGTGGGGAAGATGACGAGGTGCGGCAGAGGCACTCATCTTCCGGGACGCCGCGGAAGAGGAATCGCAATGCCAGCGCAGTGCGCGTACCACGTTTGCAGTCTAGCTCAGGATCTGGGGTGTCCTGCCACAGCGCTAAGGCCTGACGCAGAAAGTCGGAGGTGGAAGTAGATGCGAGCCACAGAGGCAAAAAAAACTCGTGACGGACGGGAGGATGCACCTGCAGTGTCGCTTTGATGTGTGGGTGCAGCAGCAACCAGCCGCGTTGTGCTGGGCAACTGGTGAGCATCTGCACCAGAGTCTCGTCCTAAAAGGTACGTGCGGAGAGAAGGGAGGCTCAAGAAGGAAGAACTAGTTGCTGTCAAGCTGCATCCACCTGACCGGCTGTATTGTACGTGTACAACCAGTGGGACAGCATGGCACAGATGTCCTGTAGGGCAAGGAATATGTAAAAGCCATGTGCTGAAAAATGTCTGGAAGATGTCATGCGCCTGGACCCTGTACGCATTTTGGTCAGTGTTTGGACGTTGTGCTTCGCCGGACCTGAGAAGCAGGCGCAATGTGAAAGAAGCAGTAGTTAACACGGGCCAGGGCCTCAAGCGCTTCGTCGGGATGAAGGCCGAGCGCCCGAGTGGTAGAGAGCGCTGCCATTCCCCTGACATGACCGGACGTAAAACATGAAGAAAGTGAACGAGTGGTAGCACTGCAAAGACGACGTGAAGTGGGGCCGGCGCCTAAGATCTCGAAAAGGCGCCCCTCACCACAGGTCTTTTTCTCAATGATTTTTGCGACGATCCAATCGCCTGAGTTTGGGAGGAAATAGTGCAGAGTAGAGACAAAGGTAGGCAAGGTGATTGAGCAGTAACTGACATGCAATTAAGGTGCATAGTTCTTGGCTGCGGCAGAAGATGCACAAAAGGCTGATGCACAGCCGCGCGTGCTTTGACATTTTGATCGTCGCCAGCGTCGCCAAAGCTTTCGTCATGTTATCCTCTCCTGGGCGAGGGAAAGTCAGAGGAGGAAAGGGAGAGGATAAACGCGTAAGAAAATGTGCAAAAAGTGGAAAGAGGTCGGTACGCTTGGTCAGCGCATGGATCTCGCTGCCGTGCACGGCGTGCGCCAACGAGTAGGGCTCGCCGCGCAGCGCCAGGAAAGGGTTGACGACCTGCGAGTGATCAAAGGCAATGAATGTCAGCGATGTAGCAGGAGAAATTCTGCGATACAAACGTGCCTCGTTGATACGCAGAAACTTCATTTCGCGGGCTTGAGCAGGTGTCACCTTAGGAACTTCGACAGGGTAGATGTGTCGGAGTAAAACAGGAAAAAGAGGACGGAAAGTATGTAGAGCAGGGTTGATGCAGAGTTAAGGCCAAGACCCGGAAGTGCCGCAGATAGAAGACTTCGGCCGCGAGCCTAGCGAGAAGAGGTGCAATTCGGTGTGGTCAGTAGTCGCGTGTGGCCATATATGGGGGCGCGTCAAGCCTCGCCGCCGGCACCGCCCAGCCGCCAATGCGCCACCATTTCTCCCAATTCGGCTTTCCACGGAGGCGGGACGCCGAATGCCGCAGCGCCCACCAAGTGTAGCGGAAAGTAGAAGATCTTCGCTTCTTTGGCGAGGCCTGGACAAAATCAGTGGAAGCGACATGAAATGGATAGGATGCACTATGGTGGCCTTCAGCAACTCTTTGGCACGAGCAGAGAGGAGCTTCCGTATTTTTTGCTGCGACTTGCCCATGTCGTGTGCGCCGCAGAGTATCGGTATGCAGTAGAGGGGCGAAGTGAGGAGAAGCGGTGGATGGAGTGCATAGACTGTGTTATGTGAAAGCTATGTGTGGAGGATAGGAGGCTTAGACGATAGCGGGTCACTGTGGTGAAGTATGAAAAGGAATGTGGTAAGTGGTTGTGCGTATGCAGCTTCGATGGGAATGAGCACAGAGACAGCTGCAAATCAATGAAGGATATATGTGAGATAATTCCGGATCGATTCGACTCTTGGAGACATGTCACGGTGCAATGGCTAAACATGCGGAGCGACAATCTTGCAAGAAAGCGTTATCTGTTCTTTATGCGCATGTGCGAATGCAGGGCTGATACAGTCTTTGGACGATGCAGCATCCGACCCGGGTCGCGAGGAAGACCTGGCAAAGCCAATCTAGCGGAGCAGACAGAAGTGGCTCAACTGAGCGGGGTTCGGTTGAGGGACTTTCCATCTGTAATGATTGCGTATGGGATTGGAGGTCATATAGCGGCTGCAAAACTTGGGATAAATTATGTTGATTCGGAAGCCAGTGTGGGAAGTATAAGTGGATAACAGTATAAAAACAGATATCTGTGAATAATTGGCTTGGGATTGTAAATAGATATATTTTGGACACAACAAATTGCAGTGTAGTGGTATATCAAGCGAGACGTGGTCGGTGCCTGCCTCGCTCATAGCAGCAGATGTCGTGGTAGTAGAGACCTGGGCGCGGGCGAGGACGCACGTTAGCATTGTCAAATATATAAGGTGTGCGGTTGGAAATCAATCGGAAATACGAGGATTGTGGCTATGAAGGATCTAGAGGTATGTGACAAACACGTATTGTAAAAGAGTTATCTTTGCACTTCACATGAAGAAATTTATTCAGAGGATGATTAGGGACAGAGCTAGCTCTTGGGATACATGTTGGCTATGGAGGATCTATAGACGTTTTTGACAAATATAGGCTGTAAAAGTATCGCTATGTTGCATTTGACCTGGTTAAGTCGTTCGGGGGGATGTGTGAGTAGAGAATGATACATCAGCGAAAGACGTATAGGTGAGACTGTGTCGAAAGTGGGTGCGTGAGATGCACATGTGCGAGCGCAGTTCGGAAAGAATGCTTGGCCTGGTGCCGCCGCAACTCGGATAGCGACGCAAGACCTGGCAAAGGGGAGCGGAAGTGCTTCAACCGAATGGCATTCGGTTGAGGGACTTTTGTCGCCTTGTTGTTTGAGATTCTGTTAAAAGTCTACGACACTTGTTTTTGTGAAGTTGATTGGGATCCCCATAGAGTTCCTTTGGGTAGTGCACGAGACATATTTTATAGGATCATAGGCTCTTGGGATACATGTGGCTATGAAGGATCTATAGAGGTTTTTGACGAATATGGGCTGAAAAAGTATCGCTGTGGTGCATTTGACTGGGTGAAGTCGTCTGGGGGGATGTGTGAGTAGAGAGGGGCACATCAGCGAAAGACGTATAGGTGAGACTGTGCCATGTGCGAGCGCAGTTCGGAAAGGTTGTTTGGCCTGGTGCTGCCGCAACTCGGATAGCGACGGAAGACATGGCAAAGGTAATCTAGGAGCGCGGAAGTGCTTCAACCGAATGGCATTCAGTTGAGGGACTTTTGTCGCAATGTGGTTTGAAATTCTTCAAAAGTCTATGAAATGTTGTTTTTGTGAATTTGATTGGGATCCTTACAGAGTTCCCTTGGGTAGTGTACGGGAGACACTTTATAGGATCATAGGCTCTTGGGATACATGTTGGCTATGAAGGATCTATAGAGGTTGTTGACAAATATAGGCTGTAAAAATATCGCTATGTTGCATCTGACCTGGTGTAGTCTTTTCGGGGGACGTCTGAGTAGAGAGTGATACATCAGCGAAAGACGCATGGGAGACTGTGTCCAAAGTGTGTGAGTGGGATGCACATGTGCGAGCGCAGTTCGGAAAGAGTGCTTGGCCTGGTGCTGCCGCAACTCGGATAGGGATGGTAGACCTGGCAAAGGCAACGCAGTGGAAGTGCTTCAACCGAACGGCGTTCGGTTGAGGGACTTTTGTTGCCATGATGTTTGAGATTATGTCAAAAGTCTGTGAGATGTTGTTCTTGTGAAGTCTTCGGGAAATATTTTATAGCATCATAGGCCCGTAGGCGTTCGACCTGAAGTTTAAGAACATAACGTAGGGGCAAGACTCTCATTGGCGCACTGCGTGATGCGGCAGGTACTTTTTGGAGCACAGCTGTGGTGGTCAAAGTTAGTTCTGAAATTGGAAGCATTGAGTTGCGGCAGAACATCAGGCAGTCTACATGGGCGTGGACTCTAGCGGCTGTGCGCCAAGGGGTTGATGCAGGAGCCAGCGAATTAGTCGAGGTCGATCGCAGCAGCGGGTTCACGTTGAAATACGAGAGCAAAACGAAGTGTCTCGATGAGGATGTGCGCGATGAAGAAACGTTGGCCAGCTCGCGTGCAGAAGTAGGAAAAGGTCACGCGGGTGCGTGGATCTGTCAATAAGCCGGATAAGGAAAGCCATATGGGAGTGTCAGCATTGTACAAATGCCAGGCTGCCATCACAGAGCCGTTGCAATCCTGAACGTGTGGGGCGGAAGCAAGTGGTTGTGAAGCACAAGGGGTGAGGGAGAAGAGGCGGCAAAGGCTCACTTGCAGTGTAGTGGCTGCGGTGTCGAGTAAGATAGTTCCTGAAGCTTTTTGGCCAATGCCTGGACAGAATACACCTTCGAGTAAAGCTGCGTGCACATTGTCGATGACAAAGTTGTAAAGACCATGGGCTTCACGGAGGTCTGCACATTGCTCAGCAAGGCTCACATCTGGTAAGCGTCCGGCGCCGCAGAGTAGCATGTAAGACGGTAAGACCAGAAAGCCGCGCAACACGAAGCGAATGTCTGCAGCAGCGAGAAGCAGCACCAATGCAGAGGGCATGGTTTGCAAAACGCAGCTGGAAGCAAAACGAGCAAAAAGAAGCTGCGGGACAGCGACATTAGTATAGTGCCGTAAGTTGGGATGAGAGAGGCAAGAAGAGATATACAATAGAGACCGTGAGGAGCTGGAAGTAACGTATGTGTCCATGTTCTATTGGAACCAGGTCGCATTCTGGAAGTAAGATGAATCAGAAAAGAACGTACAGCCCAAAGCATGCGTCAGAAATAATGCAGATTAGGGGATGTGCTTACATGTATCCATGGTTGAAGGATACTCGTCCGGCGCCTTGACAGCAAGGGCGTCTCCATAGATTGCAGCAGCCAAAAAGTGCCTCAACCAAAGGGCGTTCAGTTGAGGCACTTTAGGAAAGTGTGGGGATTGCTACTATCATAGATTTGGAGGAAGCTCAGAAACATACACGGTGGAAGATCGTCGTCGCGGCGTGTCCTCAGCGTCGCGGCAAGGATGATCTGAAGTAAGTTGACTGTGCATGCTGTCTTGGAGAATTGTCGGACGGTATTTGATTGCAGTAAGTGAATGGCAAAAGAGCACGGTTTTAATGCTACGATTTGCGTATAGGCTACCGAATCTTTTCCGTCTTGGAAAAGAACGCAGGCTTGCGAACAATTTCGCCGCAAGACGTAAGGTCAGAGCGTAGCAAATCATGTAAAGTTGGCCAGGCTGTTTGGGTGCATGCGCCGAGGAAAGCCACCTACAGCACGAAGAGCGCGATGTGCAAGCTCACGAGTTCGCTGCAGCTGGGCGCGGGTCAATGGGACGCCCGGGGATAGCTCGAGGAGATTCTGCGTCAGTTCATTGATGATCTTGCGCAGACGCTGCGGGCAGCGAGTGTGTTTGCGGGCTCGACGTTGACGGAGACAAAGAGGATCCGAGATGCAGCGCTTCCAAGTTTCCCGTAGGGTCTTGCGGACCACGCGACGTCTCGTTTGCAGCGTCGTCTTCCATTGGAGGCCGAAGGTCTCCTCCATGATACCTACGTAGGTCGAGTAAGTAGTATCAACATGGCAGGAGCGAAGATGTCGGCGGATGCGCCCTAGAAGAACTTGCCACGCATTCCACGGCAACGGTTTTCGCAAATGTTTTTGCACTAGCATCACCAGGGCGTCACTGTCGAGTGAGTTTGCGGGAGGCTCTGCGGCCGGTACTCGTGTAGCAGTATGCCTCTCTAAGGCGGCAGCAATCACTGGGGCTAGATCAGTCATGTCTTCAGGTTTGGGTTGCTGCCAGCCCTGACCAAACTTGAGAGTCATCTGCAATCGCCAGTCCTGGACGCTGCAGGCGCCAGAGACAGAGGTAGAGCGCGCAAGGCGTGCAAAAGCTTGTTGCCAGGAGTTCCACGAGAGCGGTCGAAGCAATGAATCGCGTAGGCATTCTTGCAGGTGACGTTGCTGGGCAAGGTCGGAAGGCTCTGTGCTGGATGGAGATGGCGTGGACATAGTCGGCATGGGCGTGCTGGACGGCGTAGGCGACCCAAACTCGAGAGAAACTGCGGAAGCATGTGGGCACATACGACTGATGGAGCTCATCACCGTGTAGAAATGTAAAGGCCAAAAGCACTGAATCGCTTGATAGACTTGCGACATGACAAGAATTCTAGGTGAAGAGGCTGCTTCTGTATGGGATTGAATGCAAGTGATGAGTGTGTTAGGAAAAAGTCACGATGGTTACCTCGTATGAATTAAAGTGGACAGGTGCAATCCAAAGTATACTGCGGTAGCACAAGTTTTGCGACACGGTGTGCGCAGTAGAGCGTGATGTGCCTGTGACGGGAACGATGGCAGAACGTTGGCTAAATAGATGGACTATTATCTCGGTAGCCAAGTGCAAAAGATTAGCTGCTTGGTTGGGCGGTGTTGGTTTGATCTTGTCATACACCGAATCCAACAATTGTACCGGCAGCTGACTGGACAGCAGAGTCCCAGAAAGGATATATTGCAACAAGGGATATAAGTCTAGATGCGAGTGATAATGTCGAACGAGAAGCTTGTGAATAGGTCCATTGATGAAGTAGGTGTTATGCTGGGCTCTGAGTGCAGTCCTCACCTACGCAGCAGTGAGACGTTGGTGGAACAGCTGAGAAATGTCAGCAGGGATGTCGGCCGCGATGTTCAGGAAGAAGAAGCTCCCATGCAACACAGCGCCCAAGTCCGTGACGAACTCCAGAGCAGTAGGGTCGTTGAAGCGCAATGGGCCACGAGCACGTGTGTAGCCCAACTCGGGGTCTGAGCTCGTCTCGAAGTCGAAGGGGCGGAGCAAATCGCGCAACGGGTAAGAGTTCCCGTGGATGCGAACAAGGAAAGCTTGCGCGGAAGGATCTGCAAGGGCAACTTGGACAGTAAGATGACAAGGGCCGCCAGGGGCGTTGGCGCGCTTCAGATCTAAGCCGCTGCGTCCGGCCGGTGTGGTGACTGCGAACGCGGTGTCGGCGAAGATCGTCGGCGAGATGTTGCCGTAGAGATGGACATCAATGTCTGTGAAGGGCTTGTTGCGACGATGAAGAAGCCAAGCGACATAGTTCGCTAAATGGCGGACACCTTCTTGCAGTCCATCGTCTCCTCCGCCGCAGTAGAGGATAGGCTGCCAATGCGGTGAGGTGCCAGTGTGCCAGCAGAGCTGGCATTCTTGTGCCTCAGTGACCGAATAAGGAGCAGGACAAGGGACTTAGGGTAAAAAAAGTTTTATGGCAATAGTTGCAATGGAGTTTTCTGGAAATAAGAATCACGGTGCAAGCATGGGACGAGCTCTGGAAGGGTCGTCGGTTGTTCTTGGGCACCAGGCTGCGCGGCCATTTCGGTCAAGTAAAGCTGGAGGTGCTCTTTCAGCTTAAAGAAAGCTGAGTCATTGCCTTTGTTTCCGCGTTGCTGCATCAAGATGCAGTAGCACGGCGAACCAGGCTGGAAATGTTCGCATACCTTCTCTCCATGTGTGCAATATTGCAGAATGAGCAACTCAATGGGATTTGGGGCAGCTGCAGTTGTAGGCGATGTGACCTTGCGCTTGCGGAGGAGGTACGGTGCGGGTGCCGGAGGGGCCGCATGCGCATTCGCGCCAGCGGGTGCCGCCGGGACAGCAGGAGCGGCGCCATGTACAGCAGGTAGAGCAGGACTCGAAGGTGATCCTGGAGCAGGTACCGCAGTGATTGCCGGGCTAGCGGGGGTCGCCGGTGTGATTGCGAGAGCTGTCGCGGGTGCCGGAGGGGCCGCATGTGCACTTGTGCTAGGTGCTGCCGCTGGGACAGCAAGTGTAGCGCCATGTGCAGGAGGTAGGGCAGGACTCACTGCGGCAGCTTTCGCAGCGCGAGTGCGAGGAGCCATTGCGAAGTGCAGGCAGGAGTGAGGCGCACCTGCAGGATCAACGATGGGAGAGCACAGTATGGCTAGGCGGTGGCGTGTACATGCGAATGTTCTGACAGCAACAGCAAGAGGAAGGATTGCAGTATAACAAATTACATTCTGCTGGCTGGAAAGTAGCAAATGTCACTTATGCATACTTATGCTACATGTGTTTGCACTCTGAGCTTCTTGGATACGTAGCTCTTGATTTGTGTGTGTGCACCTCTCGATGCCCTGGGATGATTTCAAGGGTTTGGGGTTTACAAAGTAACATCTTCCATGCAGGAAGTGTGAGTCCCCAGCCTACTGTATACGAAAACTGCTTCAGATGCCGAGGCCCCAGG
>JBCIKM010283296.1:0-10585 GCA_039654465.1 Melibe viridis | reverse complement strand
CGTGTTCGCATAGCGAGGAACGAGATGCTGTAACAGTAGAGGCCTGGGCATGGGCGAGGAAGACGGGCAATGGGTAGGGGGATCAAGTGAAGGTAAAAGGATTCAACTGGAGGGTGTTCGGTTGAAGCAAAAATCAAAGGTAATTATAGGATATATCGGTAGAAATGGGATGCATGGGGATCTTGACTATGGGGGATCTAGAGGTACCGTAGAAACATGCATTGTAGAACAACTGCTGTTGCACTTGAAATAGGGAAGTCTGGTCGTGGGATGATCATGTAAATAGGTAGGCATCGCCGTAACATCTTCCATGCAGGAAGTGTGAGTCCCCAGCCTACTGTATACGAAAACTGCTTCAGATGCCGAGGCCCCAGGCAGAGAAGGTCAGTGCGCAAGTCCAGCGTGGGAACTCAATGAAGCGAGCTGGCAGTGTGCAACGAGACAGAGGAAAGTGATTGGACGAGAATGGAAAAGGGAGATGAATAACAAGAAGAAAAATAGCATGGGCAGTTTTTCAAGGACCAATGCAAGATCGAAGTGTTAAGTTTGCCAATGAGATACATGCACAAGATAGAGCTAAAGTGCCTCAACCGATCGTCGCTCGGTTGAGGCACTTTGCGTGTAGAGATATACCCTTCAAGGATGCAACCCTCATGCTAAAGAAATGCGGCATGTTGTGGCAGAATCTAGTTCTGGAACGTTGCCTGGGATCGCGCGTCGTGTTCGCATAGCGAGGAACGAGATGCTGTAACAGTAGAGGCCTGGGCATGGGCGAGGAAGACGGGCAATGGGTAGTAGAACAACTGCTGTTGCACTTGAAATAGGGAAGTCTGGTCGTGGGATGATCATGTAAATAGGTAGGCATCGCCGAAAGATATATGCGAGACAGTGTCAAATCTGCGTGAGTCTGACCTGTGTGCGAAGGCAATTGGGCATGAACGAGTGTGCGAATGCAGTCGCAGTGCAGTGTCCGACTCGGGTAGCTGCAGTGTACCTGGCGAAGAAATCGGGCGAGGAAAAAGTGGTTCAACTGAACAGCGTTCGGTTGAAGGACTTTTGCTGCTGTGATAGTTCTGCATGGAAGGGAAAGCGTATATACAATGGGTGACAAGTTACCACTAGTAGCACTACTATTACGACTACTATTACTACCATCACTACTACTTCTACTCCTACTCCTACTCCTACTCCTACTGCTACACTACTGCTAGGCTGAGCAATCGGACGCCTTTTTTGAGTGTGCTGGTGAGAACGCGATGCGTTGAGAAGACTAGATCATAGCGTCATATGGAAGACCTGGGCGGGGATGGAGTAGGATCTGCATAGTCGCCAATACTGGCGAAATGTACCGGTTCGATTACGGGGACAGAATTCAAAACTTACATGTAGCTGCTGAGGAGTCGCTGACTGGCTTGTCTTTGTCGCTTCGGTGCTGATGCAGAGACTGGGTCAAGCAGTGGCCGGAGCAGAGCCTGTAGGTGCGTGTGCTGGAGCGAAGAGAGTTTGCGGTCGACGTCGGTGACGGTTGCTTGCTGGAGTGCTTGCAATCGCGTCCAGGTTGCACGGAGGTGCGGTGGTGGACCAGCTGCGATAGCATTGCGATCTGGCGGGCGCAAGAGCAAAAGGCTGTTGAGGTCTGGTAGTCGGCTGAGCAAGACATATATTGAAAGCCAATACTCCTCCTGAGGGCATGGATTTGGGAAATACTCAAGCTTAAGTGGGAACGTGAAAGGCTTGCTATGGAGCGTTAAAAAAGTTGCAGTGGAAAGTGTGAAAATAAATAATGCCGAAGTCGAAGTCCAAGCAACTCGCTTCATTCCTGGAGGCAATGCGAGGTCTGCAAACATTCCAGTGAGGGTCTTACCTTGAAGGTTATATGCCGTGCACGCAAGTGTGTTGTTGACAGGGAGTTGGCGGCGGAGAATTGTCAAAGAAGATGACGTCAGCGCATCGGCAGTGACAAGGCTGATGCCAGGCACACGATCTGGATTGAGATCCAGAGTCCACGTGCGTGAGCAAGGTTCGATCAGGAATTCATTCTCTTGCAACAGGTTGCTATGCCGAAAGGTTGCCTCGGTGGTGTGTAGAATCAAGCCACATGGAACATAGCATAAGATATGGGGCTCCAGGTTCGGGTCCAAAGAGAAAGGAGGCTCGTTTGGGTGAAGCAAGATGCGGCGCACAGTGGCGGTGCAGCCGCGGACAAGACCAATAGCTTCATCGAGCTTGTGTTCCAGGACGAGCATAGCGCCATGCCACAAGAAGAGACAGCCAGCTAAATTTTTTGTGGTGGTCAGGTTGTCAATGCGTGTAAGGTACTGAAGAAGGGCTGGGTCGTGGAGTGATGTCTCGGACGTCCAGCAGCGATCAGCAGGTAGCACGAGGATTAAGCGCTGACCAGAAGCACTTGCAAGAGCTTGTGCACGGTGCACTGTTGCCAAACTGCGAATGCGATGTCGCAAAACGCCGACGCACGAATTTGGGCTCCAAAACTGTGGCTCGGCACTTCGCAAATCATTGGGTTGTAGGACCCGGGCCAGGAGCGCACGCCATAGTGCATCAGGCATATGGCCAGCTCGCATCGCTGCTAGGATATCGTTGAGGGTGCCTTGAGTTCGATGGGTGTACTGCAAAACGACACAATGAGACAGCTGCTGCCACAAGTGGAGGCCGCGGCAAGCATCCTGATAGCTTTGTTGCGCAGCAGTGCCGGCATTGGCTTTTGGGGGTGCAGCTTCAGATGCAAAAATAGATGTCGCAGCGACAGGAGGCAGTTGGTCTGGATCTCCGCTAAAAATAGTGGCAAGTCCACCCCAAGGTATCTGAGGACGCTGCAGGAGTTGTTGTGAGCGAAACTCAACTTTGCTGAGCATTTCCGCAGAAACCATAGAGATCTCATCGATAGCAAAGAGCTCAATGTTGCGCCACATGTGGAGAAGGTTTTCCTTGGTGAGAGCCATGGCGCGATCTCGTGCAGTCCACTCCCCTATAGGCAAGTTGCATGCAGAGTGGAGCGTAGCACCTCCGATTAGCCGAGCGGCTGCATTCGTTGGAGCACAGCAACGGAAGGAATGTGGCACGAAATGTTGTTGCAAGGCGAAGGCGTGACGAAGCGTATACGTCTTTCCAGTGCCTGGGCCACCGAGTAACGCAATGCAAGGAGGCTGCGGTTGGTGGCTAGCAGGGAGATGCTTTGCATTGAGGCGCTCCTGCGTGGCTTATGAGATCATGAAAGTATTGGCATGAGAGTACAAGAGCATCGAAAATAAAACAAGGGAAATGTCCTGCAAGTGTATGGCAAACAAAGTCAGGAAGAGCAACTGCTCACGATTGATGTCGCCAGCGTGGGTATGGCAAATACCAGTTCGCACCCAAGCCTCGAGCAACCCTAGGACGGACTGTGGCGGAAGGAGATGCACTGGGATACGCGGATAGGTGTCTGCCTGCGACTCAAGCTCAAAAGCGTCCACCGCATCATTGGCATCAACGGCATTTTTCAGATCCTTGCGTAACTCATGCAACAAAGTTTGCTGTGTGGTCTCGACGCCGATCGGCCCTGGTATAGTTGCGGAAGGTGGATGCTGTAGAGCTGGGAGGATGTGAGACATGGTCGTGGCAAATTCTGCATGTGGGGAAGGGCCGATCTCCGGGG
Source organism: Melibe viridis (assembly GCA_039654465.1). Lineage (NCBI taxonomy): Eukaryota > Metazoa > Mollusca > Gastropoda > Nudibranchia > Dendronotidae > Melibe > Melibe viridis. The sequence continues at coordinate 6,933 of JBCIKM010283296.1, read as the reverse complement.
CACACGACTGCAAATAGTCTCCATATAGAACCCAGCTAGTAAAGAAAGCACGCTCAACGTTGAGTGGCGTGAAAGTCGGATCTCCGTCTTCCTCAAAGCCATCGTCGGTGGATGGCGTGCCATCATCAGAACTTGTCTCCGTGTCAAAGGCTGCTGCAGGGTGTTGTGGATTGTGATATTCCTGCCCAGGTGCGGCCGCAGCATGAGGAGGCGCACCGATGGCACCAACGACCGCAGCAACATGGTCGAGAATGTGGAGACAACCTGCTGAGGAAGAGGTTGTGGGGACAACGATAAATTTGAGTGTTGCAACGTATTGGAAAAGGTTGTGCAAGAGTATTGGTGCCAAGTCACGTTGAGCCCAATACAGGGCACTGAAAGGTGCAGGGCGAGGTGCGCTGGCATCGGAGATAGCTATTGCGCGCAAGCTTGCCTCGAAGGCGCGGAAGGCTTCACACCACGTTGAACAACCTGCAGGCAGCAGCTCAGACAGGTCATCCTTAGACCATGGTTTGAACAGGAGCAGTAGCATCAATGAGCGAAGCTCAGGGTCGGTGTCTCCAGTTGGAATCGCGAGGCCGGAGAGTTGGGGAACGTACCACGGTGCTTGGAATCTCATGCGCTGCATTACTTTGTCGCAATCTGGGTGTGTAGCTGCAAAAGGAATGTAGAGATTGCCAGCTTGTAGGCGACGGGAAGCAGTGCGCTCAATGCCAGCGACATAAAAGTATAGAGGCCAAGCTTCAAGTTTTTCACCTCCCAGCAGGGAAAGATTAATCAAAATAGATTGGAAAAAGAGCTAAGATCAACATGATTGGTGCGAGGATCCCTAAGCAATGCTACAACGTGACACTAAAGACATGGAAAAGCAGCAAAAATGACAAGCGTAGAAAAGGGCAACGACGGGCAAAGATAAAGAGAAAGACAAGAAGCGCCTCTATGCAAATAGTCGACATCTTGATACCCGCGTGTGAAAGACCGCGAAGATTCTGTTGGAGGGTCAGTCGCTACGGCTTCGGGATGAATCCAGAAGTCCGTGGTGGGCTCGAGTGTAGACAAAGTTGCCACAGGACACAGCGCTAAGGCCCGATGGACCAAGCCGGTGATGAAGATGCGGCGGAACTGGTGACTGGTATAAGCTTCATCGTGACCAAGCAAATAATGACACATCTCGGGCATACTTTTGTGCACGCGTTTCTCTGCAGAAGTCAAGAGCCGGGTCAAGGTGCGAGATGCAAAGTAGCCGGAATTGAGATCTATCGCCCCATCATTGAGATCGCGCAACAGACGTGCGTGCCCGTCGCGAAGTAGAAACCACAGATTGGTCAGATGCGGCTGCCCTTTGCTGACGTAGTTGCTGATATAAAATGTTGCCGCGCGAATTGAAGCTGCCATCTGCGCAGCTGTGTCAGAAAAGCTCTCTTGTGATGCCATCGGCTGCGGCGCATGCACGAGGATCGAGACATCATGATTGCACTTGACAGTCGCGAGCATGCCTGCTGCTGGGTGGAAGTAGATAATAGGGCTGTTGGCCAGGGTTAGTCTGAGCTTATAATATGTCACAACACGACGGGACTGAAAATGCTAACGAGGAACAAGGATTGTATCTGGTGTGGAAAGGGTGGTGACGTTCCGGCAAAAGTCTGCCAAGGCTCGGAGGAATAGCTCCAATCATGTCATGGTCTTGTAGCGGATGTCCATGGCATCGTTGCCAGGTGTCAGGTGCAGTCCACTGAGATACATCCCGCCAATGCCAAAAGCCTAGCCGGCAAAATCCGTGGCGCCCCAAGCGACCCTTATGGCACACACGGGGGCGGCACTCATGGAGGCAGCAATACAAAGCAGCATGGCGTAAGTCGAATAGAAGCATGCGAGACCAGGAGTGGGACGGGAGTGGATCGGGTACATCACAAAAGCAAGAGCGTGGCCAAGGACAGAACTCTGGCAAGGCTCGCAAAGGTTCTGGTCGTGGATCTATCCAAGGTGGTGTGGCTAGGACCGGGCGCTGAGCAGCGACGTGCCAGGCAGATGCTTGGAGTTCGAAATTCCAGGCAGATCCAACTTGTTCTTGTAGAAGCCGTTGTTGAGAGACAGGGAGAGGCAATGGCTGCAAAGAGGCAAGAACATTTTCAGAGTCAGCGAAGCGCAATACTCGCGGAAGAGTCTCCAGGGAAGTGCAAGCAAGTGAACTAGCCCAAGCAAGGAGTCGATGAGTAAGTTCCGGGATTGCAGCACGGAAGCGATGCAGCAAATTCTCTGCAGTGCTAAAACCATAGAGATGTAGTAAGAGATGCAAGTGTAAACTGCCACGTAGTTGAGGCTCAACGATGCCATAGAAACCGCTGACCCCACCAAATGGACTATGACCAGATGAAGGCATCCCGTCCGGATGAGGCTGTTCGTCGAATGCGCGACATCCGAGGATTTCCTCGAGGAAGAACATGACATGGTGGTGAAAGGCGTTCGCGACCGCGACAGGGTCTTTGGCGACGCGATGCAGCAGGTTCACCTGCAAGAGTGCATGGTGCAATGACGCATCTGCTGGATGCTGAGGATCTAATCCTTCCCAATGAAGACCAGATGCAAATCGCAAAGTAAAGGGGTGTTTGGTATCTGCAGGATTTAATGTCACGAACATCGCCGGTGCGCCCAGCCAGAGCTGTAGAGCTTGCACTTGATGCCGCATGTTTTCGCGGTAACCTTCAGTGCATGGCACACTGCGCGCGATCAAGCGCATGGTGCGTAGCACAGATTTGAGATGCTGGGGTACATTCGGATGTCCTAGGTGCATCAGGAGATATGAAGCCTGCAAAACGTGAACGTATACGGTTTTGGCTGGCTACGTATGGAAACACGTGCACAAGAAGAGGTCAAACTTTAGAAAAGTGAGTGGAGCTGATGACTGACTGCCAAATGCAGCTATGAAAATAAACACCAAGAGTCGAAGAGCATGCCGCAAACTGCCGGCTTCACCTATCAATGTTGCTACAAGTTCAAAGTCAGCAGGATTGATTTTGTGCAAGTCGCGTGCATGGCGAGCAAAACCTGGTGCAGAAATTTTGGCACGAATAGCTTGTAGGAGGTCACGGCGATGCAGTACACTGAAGAGCACGGCAATGAAATGCAAGTCCAGGGCCCACGGTAATGCATTTTGAGGACGATCTTGTCTGAGCAGAAGCATGCGCGCCCAGGACGCAAGTGGTAGAAAAGTGCGTCGCGTAGTTGATGGGAGGGCATCACCGTATGGGAACAGAGCGGGGAAGCACCACGTCCAGTAGCCAGCTGCTGTGCTGCTCAAGGGTGTCTCAGAATGCGGCAGTACGACCGTGAGCTCGTTGTCCAGTGGAGGTGTATCCATGGAAAGGGCCTGGCGCCACATATCCGGTGGAAGCACATCTTCACCTTCTGTGTCCAGAACTGCAGCGCCAACGGGGATCTCGGAAGAGGCAGCAGCTGTAGTTTGAGCGTCTGCAGCTCCTTGCTCAGACATAAACTGTTCCACATTTGCCTCGACCGCAATGTTGCTTGGAACGCCATCCTCTGGCAGGGCACGCAATGCTTCCATGTCAAACTGAAGATCAGCATAAAAGGGGTTGTGGCTCTGAAGCCATTGCAGAGCAGCAAGCACATGCCTACGGCGCACACGAAACTCTGCAGAGCGTGAGAAGTCTGCTTGGTTCTCGCGTCCGAAAATCACAGTCAACATTTCCGACGCAGTCGTCAGTGGCCGTGGCAACGAAGAAAAAATCTTCCCTGCACTTTGGGGGAAGCTGATGACGTTCCCACGCAATGCGGTTTGTCGATCTTCTGGGCGACATCGTCCGGGCAGAGTGTGCAGGCGTGTGAGTGTGTAGCCTCGTGCGATGAATGCTTGCTCCGCCACGGTCAAGTCCCGAAGTTCAGCAGGTAACGGCACAGACAGATTGCCGTTTGCTAAGGCTCGTGGTGGTAATCGAGGAGGATTGGCTGATAGGTATTGATTGCAATGTTGGCATAAATGAAGCATGAGGGGTGCCGAAGCGTCTTGAGCGGATTCTTCCCATGCCCCTCTGCAATGTTCTGGAAAATGAAGGAGCCAAGTGTCAAGCGCATCTGAGGTCACAGGGATACCGTTGCGGCGAAGAGGACAACGAACGCCCATGGATTGCACTGCTTCAAAAGCCAAACCAAGGAAATCAGGATGATCCGAAGGTGTCGTCGCCGATTGCAAAGAGACATATTCTCGGCTGGAGAGTAGGCCATGCAAGAGCTCCAATTGGAATGGAGGCGCGCGTAAATCCACGCTTGTAAGCGCAACAGTTGGAGTTGCAAAACTGCAGGACGCACAATACAGACTTGCATCTGCACAAGAGCCATGAAATCTTTCTGCGTAGGAAGCAATTGCAGCTCGAACTTCTGGTGGAGAGGTCGGGGCTGGCCAGTCTGTTGCAAAATGATCTAAACATTGGCGGCGATAGGTCGCAGGCCCGGAGTGGCATGCATCCACATGGAATGCAAAGGCATCTGCATCATTGGTATGGAAGTGACAGAGACGACACCAGTGTCTTGGTGGTGTAGCTGGCAAAGTCTGGGGAGTAGATGGCAGCAAAAAATCTGATGGATAGTGCTCGGGCGCAAAGGCGGCTGGCATGGTCGCATAGCAAGACGTGGCAGGATCAAACTGAAAAGCTGGAGGAATAGTCAAGGGCGTCTTCCGATTGAATCGCTGCAGGATGGGTGCCCAACTCGTCTCGAACTCAGCAATGGACAGTGAGTTATTCTGCACGACAGTTTCAACGACAAGGGCTGCTTCCAAAGCATCTTCTCGCGCGACAGTTAGATTCCAAGTGCGGCCAAGGTGAGGATAACGTAGTTGGCAGAAAGGATCGCTAGCTTCAAGAAAAGCAAGGCAAGCAGACCAAAAGAAATCGAAGCCAACGGCTGTGGCACGAGAAGTTTGCCACACACGCGCGCACAAAAAAGGGAGCAACTGCTGGAAAGCCCACGCAGGACGCAGGAACTGCGGCGGAAGTGCCCAGACTCGCTTCCACGCGAAAACAGCTGGTAAGAAAGGCGAGCCGATGATGATGCAACGGTCGAATCGAGAGCGAAACTCCTCCGTGGAAAGTTGCTCGCTGCGAACATCATCTGCCAAGAAAAGTTCACGCAGCTGGACAGTGGCATGGAAAAAGAAGCTGAGCGGGACAGAAACTCTGAAGCGTGTCCGCAAATATGTCAGTGAGATGCGAGCTGTGACTGTCTCTGGTTGTGGATTGGGGTATTGATAAACACATTCAAATGCTTGAGCGATGGCATCGAACTCTCCGTGTTGAAAATTGAGCCCATGCCCGAGGAAACGAATCTGCAATGCTTCCAGTTCCCATGTCGCCTCCTCGATTCGTGCTGTTGCCACATTGACCCTATAAGTTCGGTCACGGTAATGCAAGCGAAGGAGTTGCATGGAAGCCATGGCAGCAAAGACGCAAAGCCCGGAACGATGCTTTTAACTGACGAGCAGAAGAATCTAGGATGGCATGGACAACGATGATGGGCAAGCAATGATCATTCAGTTTGGCGGCCAACTGCATGAAGTAGAGAGGCTAAAGTGCCTCAACCGAGAGTCGCTCGGTTTGGGCACTTTGTGTGGAGATTAAAAGGTTCATAGGTCCGGAATACGTGTCGTGGTGAAGGGACACAGTGCTGCTGTTTTCTTATCTGACATGAGCAATGTCTATGACCTGTGAAGAACATGGTCTGCGTGTTTGTGAGATGAATAGAGCAATGAATTGCTTCTTACCGAGCCAAAAAAAATGCCACGGCAACAGTTTCACAGCAAGCACGTGCAAACAGCCAGTGCAATGAATGTTTCGCTGTCATGAGTCTAGGAAATGGATTGGAACTGCATGTGCGCAAGGCGTGGTGCATGTCATGCGTGCGCTGAAGGCCATCAGAAAAGGTTGAGCTAAAGAGGAAAAACTTTTGCACATGCAGGTCATCCTTCCCACCTATGACAATACAGTAACGCATATCTAGGACAGTGTAACGTGCAGCAAGCGCCGGGAAGAGTGACAGAACAGTGGAGAGGCTAGAGTGATCACTTTGCGTTGAGGGTAAAAGGTTCGTGGGTCAGGAGTACGGGTCGGGGCAAAGGGACACGCTGCTACTGTTTTACTCTCTGACATGAGCAATGTGCATGACCTGTGAAGAACACGATCTGCCTGTTTGTGACATGGGTAGAGCAATGAATTCTTTCTTACCGAGCAATGAAAAAATGCCACGGCAACAGTTTCACAGCAAATACGCGCAAACAGCCAGTGCAATGGACTTCCGCTGTCATGAGCTTAGGAAATGGATTAGAATTGCATGTGCGCTATGCGTCGAGCACGTCGCGCGTGCGCTGAAGGCCATCAGAAAAGGTTGAGCTAAAGAAGAAAAACTTTTGCACATGCAAGTCATCCTTCCATCCTACGACAATACAGTACTGTATATCTCGGACACTGTAACGTGCAACTAATTCCGAGCCAATGAGGGATAGTCAGTTCACTTTACATGTGAATCTTTATGGATCTAACCTTCATGCGGCTAAGTGCGTGAAGATGGCTGAGGCAAAAACAAGGGAACACCGCCTTGAGGCGGGTGTGGGTTTTCTACAATTGTGTACTTGGTGATTGAATCAAAAATGACCTTTTTACACTGTAATTTACAGTATTTTATGCTTGTGATCTATGATGTTTTGACGTTTGCTGCAAGATGTCAAAATGCCAAAAAAAACTTTTGCAATTCCGCAACATCTGCTTGAGGTTCAATGCATTCTCTTTTTCCTCAGTGCTCTTTCAGTCGGCATTCTTCGTTTTGAAGAGCTTGCCCAAAGTCTGGATGTATTGATGCTGGTGTGCAAATCTAAATTGCCATGATCTCACATAGATCATTAGCTTTTTATTGAGGCGTCCTCTG
>JBCIKM010283185.1:0-11822 GCA_039654465.1 Melibe viridis | reverse complement strand
ACACACACACACACACACACACACACACACACACACACACACACACACACACACACACACACACACACACATGTACATACGCAGGAATAGCAGCAGGAGGCAAATGCCTACTCATGCCTCGACCACTGATAAACAAAAAAAATGAGGGACACAGGGACAGGTGGTGAACTTTTCAACAAAATCTTACAAAACTTCCAGAATATGATCCAGAGGAAGAAAAAGTGATTGGTTTTAATCCCTCAACTTAAAATTTTCCAGGGTAAATATTTTCCATGTACTACCAAAAACTCTTGATCCTGGAAGAAAGTAAATTTTTCAATAGAAATTGTTACCTCAGCTTCTTTTGTAACCTTTGAACCGTCATTATAGACTGTCACTCTAGGCTTGTGAGTTCCATCCATAGGATAATCAAAGGTCAAAGTCTGAGTGCCCCCTGCGGCGGCTATAGTGAAAGCTCCAATGTCAACAATCAGGCTGCCATCACCGTACCAGTCCACTTCAATCCTAGCGGCATCTGGCAGTGGGAGGCTACTATATTGGATGGTTATCTCACTTGCCTCTGGGTGGAATGTACATTGGGATGAAAGGCTATATATTCAAAATAATATCATATCAAATAAAAACATTCTGTCTCTAGACAAACTAGTTTTTTTTCCTTGATGTCTCTCAATACAGTAACACTATACAAGATAATCATAATTCAGATCAGTAGCTTGTCTTAACGCAGTTTAAATTTCATTTTTAGGGTCAGAGTATGTATAAGGGGGTGTAGTTCTGGTGAAGGGGCCAGAAATTGTTGTCAGAATTGAAATTCTATATAAAACAGCTGTTCTGAATCATAAAATTAATGCATTTTTGTGGATGCTGCCTAACTATATGCTCATGCTTAAATTATGAAGTCTACGGATTCAAGAACAATTTTCTCATTTTTCCATTGATAGGCAATTATATCCCAAGTAATGCTCTGCATGTTATGACAATCATTTTCATTTTTTTCATTCAGATTTGATCTCTATCTTCATTATGGTTATTCTAATAGTTATGAGACTCATAATCATTATCATAAATGATCCAATATGGTGACAGTCATAAAATTTTTTGATATTACATCTGAGTATAGAGATCCCCAAAAAAGACCACTTGATCAATCTTTACAACCTTTCCATCGAAAAGAAGGTACCCAACACACATTGAGGTTTATTTCACAAGACATTAAGTTTATTAACAAGGTAATTTCAAAACAATAATTTTGTTTGTTTGTTCATTAGTGAGATAGTATGAAGGAGAATGATTATTAAATTTTGCTTTTGCATGATCTGTTATTTCATACTTTTAAAAATACCTTTATTAACTTAGTGATATTTTACTCAGTGGACACTACTTTTTCTTTCCAATTGTCTTTACACACCATCTTTTCTTTCCTTGTATTAAAAGTGCATTTTTAACTTTTGTTTGTACAAATGATAAAATCGATGTAAAATCACTTTTGAATTGCCTGAAAAAGGACAATAAAGATTTATTAGTTACTTACTTACTCAAAAGATTTAAAAGATTTTGTGTCGACAAATTGGTCAACATGTGCTAATGATTATTGCATTTTTGCCACAAAGAGAAAGATTTATCTCCTCCTCAATGCATCAATTAAATCACTTTTACATTACTTTCCCTTTAAACTGTAATTCAGGTTATTACCACAGCCCCTCATTTTATGACATACCTTGTATAGCACTTGAACCCACACCACCAGAAAGAGAAGAAACAAAATAAAAATGTATCTTCCCAGCAGAGATACCACCAATCAAGGATCCTCCAAACCTGCAGGACTTTTTCACTATACTGAATAGTAATATATGAAATACCAATCATATTTGTGATTACAAAGCTTCTCACCTCCTAGATCTATGTCACCGTTGGATGTGATAGAAACAGACTGTGGATCAACGCCATTGATGACAGTGAATGTTTTTGTAGACGATACCATTTGGCTGAGGGGAGCTGAAGCCGTGACGCTTACAGTCTTTTGTCCAAGGCTGGTATAAATTACAGACTGTGTGTCAAAACCATCTTCTCCATAACCTATCAGAGATACAAATCATTTTGAACCAGCAATAAGTAATACACTTGCGATGTATAAATTTGAATATTTGAAGGCAGCTTGAATTTATAATAAATACACTTGTGATGTATAAATTTTTAATATTTGAAGGCAGATCCTTATAGTCTGGTCATTGTTTCTAGAGCCAAAAAAAAAGATTAAAATTTTGGACATAGAACTAATTAGACCTTTTTAAGGATGGTCAATATCTTTTACTTAGACTATGATGAAAACTATTAGTTTCTAAGAGAATTCTTTTAGTAGACAACATTGATAAAATCATGAACTCGTGTATAGGTGCTGTTTGCCGATCTCCCATCACTGGCTCTCCAGGATTCAGCAATTCATACCTTGCCTCTCTGTGACTGTGGATGGGTTTCCATCACCAAAGTCCCAAGTGAGAAGAGTCAAATTCCCTTGATCTCCCCGAAACAAAGAGAATGTGACATCAAATGGTTTGTTTAAAGGAGCTGAATGATATTCAAGAGTAATTTTTGGTCCAACAAGCTTTTCAACCACAATAGCTTTATGGTAGAGTGTCTTTGATCCAAGGATATTTGACATTTGCATCATTACCAGATAGTCCAGGGTGTCATCATATTGCCACCTGTTAATTAAAAACAAGTAAAAGCTTGATTACAACAGTTTTTTGACACACTCCTTTTATTAGCAAAAAGAAAAAAAATGTTCATAAACGCTTGAACAATATGGTATTTGCAAGTGGATTTACCAATGGAAATTTTAATTCTTCAAAACAGAATCAATAAACTTATTCACTTGAAATGATATGAATAAACACTGAATTTTAGAAAAACTTTTAGAAAACTGCAGAATCAATTTTACAAATTTTACAAATATATAAATACACAACCTTCAGTTTGATTACCAAATGAACGTTGTATCCATATATCATGGTAGCATATTGCAATGAGCTGGACACATATTCTAGACTCAAACATCATTTTGTAGAAAATTTCCTACCTAAATCCATCTGGGGCTGTAGGAATAGTACTGGAAACTTCAAGTGGAGAACCATCGCCCCAGTCAAGAGTGAAGGTTGGATCAGTTGGCAAAGGACCAGTTAGTGTCATTAGAAATTCAATCAAGGCAGGTGGATTGTACAGGTAATAGTTATCTGAGGGAAAATTCCAACCAACAGCTACAAAAGTAGCTTTGACCAGAATGTCAACATGTCGGACAAAAAGACCTAGAGGAGAAAAATAAATAAACTATTTAGTTTCATGCACTACATATTGCTTTGCCTGAAACTCTACGAGCTAAGAATATTGTTATCATTAATTTTATGCATTGACTGTTTCTGTTTCATTATATTTTTTGTTTGCTTGTTGATGATAACTATTGTTTCCTTCTTTCATTTTAGATTTGGACTTGGACATGTCATTTTGTTGTGGTTTGTAGGGGGGAAGGATAGTAATAAAACTATGACTAGCCAAGGGCTACTTATTAGTGAAAAAAGAGGATTAACTTAAACTAAAAAATCTAAAAAGTATCAGAAGAAAAGACACTTTTAAAAAAAAACCCTGATGAAATAATTCAAATTTGAAAAAAAAAAAAGGAGCGACAAACTTGAATTGCTTTTTAGTAAATATGCAATTCATACATTGTCAACAGCATGTAACTGCAATTATTACAGAAATTAACTTTTTGGGTTATAAAACCTTATTAGCAGCAGCTGCAGCTTTTAAGATATTGACTTTGAAAAAGATAATGATGCAAACTGTGCTAAGACTGGCCATACTAAGTGAATAGAAATTATTTAACTGCAGATGGATGTGGAGTGAAATTTGTCAAGAGTCCCTTTACTACAGTAGTCATTTCTGCAAATGATCACTGCGAAAACAAAATTTCCATATCTGTTGATACTCACACCAATGCCTCTCACCAATTCTTGCATCACCTATTCTCAACCTATTCCAATCAAAAGGCAAATAATGAGTATCTACTACTTGTCTTTGACTGTAGAAATGTAGTGCTAAGGTGAGAAACCCGAAACAGGATTTCATATATCAAAAATTTTTAATTTTTTTGTTTATTAATCAATGACATACTTGCTGCATTAGAGAAGTAAGCAGTAACTTGGCAAGTACATCCCATGCCAAATTGATGTGTAAAAACCCAAGGTGAATTCCAAACATCTCCTGCATTGCTTGAGTTGTATGTTTCATTGGCAAGACCGTCTTGGTAATGGATGACTTGAATACGGGGAGACAGTAAAAAACATTTTTTTTTTTTTAAAACAGCAAAAAGAAATTTTAAGACACAAGTATAAGGATATAAAAAAGCTCAAAAGGGTCTGACACCCTTGTGGTGCTATTTAAAAGGGTGAATGTTACTATTCCTATGCCATTTGTTTCACACTGTTTTTTTCAGTTGAGCATCATTTCCAGAAGTCCATACCACTATGTTTGTTTTTTCTAAGCTGTGAGCTTCTATACTTCCAGCTTCAATCACAAAGAATGGCTTGGTGGCACAGTTGGTAAGGTGTCAAATTCCCATGCTGAAGAGTGTGGGTTTAATTCCTATCCATGTGGTCTTGAGTAAGGCACTTTGCGACACTAACCTCATTCTATTTGAGATGGATGTAAAGCTCAGAGGTCCTTCAGATTGTAGATCAAACAACCACAAGGTATGTGAAATATTGCAGCTCATATTCTCTGGCTGAAAATTTTTCAATAAGGGAATAAGACTGTAAAATATTTTGCAGACAAAATGAGAAACTGGTTTTACACTTTAAAAAAAAAGCATTTGAACATTTTTTTTTACCCACTATGAGTAGTAAAACCTATCTCATGACTAAACTCATTAAAGAATTTCGTACCAATGCTAACATCAGACCCAGCGTCCATATCCACGGTAAAAGTCACAACGTCATCTGTTGTCACATCATTGATATCTGCTGTTATTCTTGGGTTGACAATTGGTGCAGACACTGTAAAAGTTCCTTGGATTGATTCAGTGCCAAAAACATTGCTTGCCTAGAAGAAAATATGGGAAATCTTCATCATCAGATCAGACTTTAAAAGATCTCAAAAAGAGTCTACGGGAATACATTCATTATTTTCATACCTTAAAAATCAGCCCAAGTTTTTTTTTTACTTTAATTTGACAGCCAACCATGCACTACAGTAGTACCTGTTTCTTTTATGATATTGACATTAGCGTTACTCCTTCCACACTTTCCGGGTTTTGAATGCTTTGTATCAGAAGGAACTTTGAGCATAAAAATAGAATGAATTTAAGATACCTACATTTATCATATAAGTATATCCATCTATGGGAAGTCCGGACACCAGGGTTGATTCCCATCGATAGGCTGAAGCATCTGACCTTGTGGGATCCATGGTCACAGGGCTCCCATTGAACAGGAATACAAAATCAACTGGATCACCAGAATCAACTCTCCAAACCAGATGAAAGTCTTGACCAAATTCACTTCCAAGGGTTTCCAAACGTAAATTTGTGATACGCTCCTGTATGTCTATGGCTTTTGTCAGATCGGCTAAACTGAACTAAGAAAATGAAAAAAAAAGAATTCAACATAACAATACATTAACAAACTCTAATGTGGTGAAATCAACACAATTCAATTTCTTGTCCCTCAAAAAAAGCAGTCGGTTACAACAGTAAGTGATTAAAGAGAGAGCACCCTATTTTCAACAGTTAATAAAAGTTCAACCTCGTAAAGAACAAGAAAAAAGTTAGCATTTTTATAAAGTATATCTTATACTCCCGTTATCGTGAAAGCTATTGATAAGGCGTTTGACTCAAAGACCAAAGGGTGTGGTGTTTGAGCCTTCAGTAGGACTATATTGGTTTGTCACAGACAAAATGGGTGATTCCTGTTGGTATTGAGTGTAAGCTCTATGAATAATTTATTTCCTTTATGGTGTTCATAGGCGAGCAGACCAATTTAAAAAAAAAAATTATATATATATCATATGCAGTTTTATTCTCTAAAAAAAATAACAGCAACCAAGGCATTAAGTGGAAAGCTCAATTTTTTTTTTAAAGGTTGTTTTTCACAATGGTGGATTCGTGGTGAAGATGCTCTCAAATTGGATTACCACAGATCTAATAAAAAACACCCTTGTAGATGGATTTACAGTTTTGAGTCAAAAAATTATTGTTCATTGTTGGGATAACTAAGGGACAGAAAAAGTTTCACATGTTGCATTTTTAACAATGCAGTTTCTGCAGAAAGACAGGCATCTGCTTATCAATGTCCAACTCAGAATTTGCAGTTTGCAGAATCTAAATAGGTCTTCACATTTCATGCATTCTTCATTCGATATTTTTCCATCTGAATCATGGCATTAAGGTCCATAGAGTCCCCAAAATGACTGTTGCATTGAAATAGTGAATATCAGTTTTTAAAGACATCCTCATAACCAATTGTGTGATGCTCTCCACTTAAAGCCATGGAATATACAATTGAATATAATTGTACTCTTTGTGGAAATGGAACATGATAATTAATCACTTTGAAACTATTTCCTCAAAATAGAATATTTTTTCTGATGCCTTTATATATGAGCAGAACCATTTGAATTTATTTTTTATTTTATGAACCATTTCAATCACAACAAGAATAATTTACTTAAAGCATAGTCCTTCCTCCTTAATTCATATGCTTTTCATGGATTTTAATTAGATAATATGAAAATTCTGCTTTTAATTTTCATAATGAGAGAATAATAACTATTCATTGGTCTTTCAGTGGAACTCTTCATCTTTGAAAGTTAGACGTGTTTCTATTAAGGTAACATGTTAAAAATCTTAAAAAGATAAGTTTTCTTACAGGATTTGTACAATTAACTGTAATGTTGAAGACACCAACGGATGTGTAGGTATGAGAAAAACTGATCTTGAGGTCACTGTTTGAGGCTGGTGAGTAATCACATGGTGAGGTATTGTCACCATGGTCTACATTGCATTTCTCAACTGTACCAGTTGTCCAGGTGATGTTGAACAGAGAAGCAACATCTGCACCTCTGTTGTCGATAGTCATATTCAAACCTGTGATCTATTGGAGAGACACAGTTTTTTTAAGATCCCTTTATAAACCCCAGGCATATTGGGTTTTATCTCCCAATCTTTCTCCAATATTTCTCACAAACATTCACACTTTCATGCGTACAGACAGACAGACACACACACACATACACACACACACACACACACACACACAGACACACACACACACACACACACACACACACACACAAATAGATGCACACACATTCAACCAACATAACCACTCATATTCACTTTTTTGTCCACAGTTGAAGGCATTAAAGAAATACCAGGTGACCTGGCAAAAAGGGACCACTCCAAATATGCAATAAATTATAACTAATCCACAAAATTATCCCTTTGTAATATTCATAACATTGTGTGGCTTCCAAATTTGTAGGGTTTCTTCACAGCAGTTTCAAAGATATGCTCATTTCAATGGGTGGAAACTTTTCATTGCATCTTAAATAGATGAAAACTTTTCATTGCCTCTGAGTATATAAACTTAAAAGCATATCTTTCAAACAGGAATAAACAACGAGACAAATTATAGGGTCTATGAGAGACAAACAAATTAAAATTAAATACTAAATGCATTATAAATATTTGTCACAACTGGGGATATTTTTCATTCTCATCCATACACATATTCATCTGTACCAGATGTATATCATAAGTTCTTTATTAGTTAAATTCAATCTGAAATCATTTCTCTTTGATCTAGCTTTAAAAAACTTTTTTAAACCTTACCTTATTCATGACCATAATTTCAGTAACATTCTCTTTCTTGCTGATTGCATTGTAAACTGTCAGACTGATATAGGAGATTCCATCCATAGAAAATGTGTGTTTGAATGTTGCATTACTTGATGATTGCAATTGTACATTATTAATTGTCCAATTATAAATCCCGTGACTGCCTGGAAACAGGAAAAGGGAAGGTATTTCAATTTACTTTAAAAAAAATCTCTCATGAAATAATTGGTACATTATACCTAACCAGAACCTGATTAGGTCAATATTTTCTCACAAGTTTTCAGTCACTTATCAATTTTGTTGTTATTTTCCTTCCAATATGAATAAAGTTTTAACATATGAAATGTTATAAAGTCTCTTACAGATGTGCAAAAATGTCTATGCTATCTAAACTGGAGATAAATAGGATATTTTTCCTTGCAGAAAAACATTCCCTTGTCACAAACAAAAATTATTTTACCTTATTAGTTATAATTAAAGAAAAGGAAATAACAATACTTAGCCACAAGCAGATCTTATGAATATTTCTATACATTACTATACTGGCCATCAAAAGAAACTGGCCTGTTTGTTTTTTCTATAAAACATCAGTTTATAATTTAAAACTTATCCTTTCTTTTTGGAGGTCCTGTTGGGTGTTTACAAAAATGAAAAAAAAGGTAACTGCTACAATTTTGTGTGATAACAGTATGTAACATTTTAAAGGAGAGTTTCTACTTCTTTAGTTTGGCAGAGGACAAAATCATTTTGAATATCAATTCAACTCTTTTCAGACATTCAACAGAAAGTGAGCAAAACTAAGCCAATGTAATTTTACATGCAAATATAGAACCAGAACTTTTAGACAGCTGCCAGTACAGTAAATGATGATTTAAGAACTGGTTGATATAAGGTCTCAATCTGGAATGGACTGTTACATCAGAACTCTGAAACTAAAGTCAAAATACCGTTTGTCAGGAATAAAACGCTTTTGCTATTTTTGCCATATTCATTTACCATTAAGGCAGGTACAGAGATTGAAATTGACACAGACATTTTTTTTGGTACTTAGGACCATGGGATCAAGTGAATATTTCAGATAAAAATCACTTTCTTTTGAAACAGAAATGTGGTGTCATGAAGCTATCAATACCCATCACTGCTCAAAGCTCATGATTATCCATGCAAATCTCACGACATGCTGGTACATAAAGAAGATTTTGGAGCCCCATTGATTACTATTGCTCCAAGAGTATGGAGTTGATATGGTCTTCCGATAAGACAATGCACCGTATCACTAAGACAAGATTATTGGTAACTCATTGACAGAAAACGCTGCCAATGTCCTCACCCCATGACCAGAACCATCACCAGACCTGAACAGGATTGAACAACTGTGGAACAGGAACCCAATAAACCATATAGCTCATGGACTTTGTCATGTCATCCCCCCTCCCCCACCCCTTTTCCTTCCAGTGCAGAACCTTTCAAGGCTTGAGCAAACACCCATATACACCGGAATGCTTGCCTAAGAGAGGTCATTCTTCATCTTTCATTCAATACGTCAGAGATGCACGGCAGCAAACAAAACAAGAAGGGGATGTTCTCATTGAGTTCTGACTTAATGATTTAGACTTTATTTGCTTCGACCCTTTAAATCATAAATGAAAAATTCCTAACATTAAAAAAAATATATATAAAAAATCGCTGTTTCATCTATCTATTCATTTTTGTTTTTCCTCAACAGGGAATAATTCTATATCCCAATTAAAGGGGAGGCCAAGTTCTTTTAATCATCAGTATAGTTCTGCTGTTCATATTGGCTTCTAAGTAATTCTTTGTTTAAAATGATAAGGCTAAGCTATCATAAAAAAAATTGAAACCACAACACTTTAAATACAATGTAACTAAGAATGTTACCAGTATGAGATACTACAGAGAATACAGCCTCTTCCCCCTCAAAGATATAGTTGGGACCAACAATAATGGCATAGTTAATGCCCTCTACCACAGTCACAGTGGTGCTGTTAGTTGCTGGTGTTCCAAATCCTAGCTTGTTGCTGACAGCGACATTCACAGAGTTGATCCCTGGGTCCCCATTAAATGTCAGCGTCAAAGAGGTCTAAAAAAATTATAGGTGAATGGGGTTTTGTTTGATCTTCCATGCATATGTTCATGACTCTAATTACCAAGCAAAGATTATTTTAATTATCATTATAAGTTGTGTTACCAAAAAACCCCAAAAAACTTTCATATCTGATGAAAACAAATACACACTATAAGTACATAAAAAAAAACAACGCTGCATATTAAGAAAAAACACTTCATACAAAACACCTGTTGCATCAGCTTATACAGGTCTCTTCATTGCATTTCCATGCAAATAGATACATTGGAATTTTCTCTCAAAATTCTCTTGCTTCAGTAAACAGTTTCTTTTCTTTGCATGTACCTTTGACTGAATGGGACATTTGGTCAAAATCATATCCTGCTTTATAAATCTAAAAAATTTTCTATTAGAAATATATGGACATCAAAGTTCTTCAGGGATAAAAATCTATCCTAAAATAGATTTATTTTTAAACACGACAATACCATGATTTCTGCTTTTACTATAGATTTGTGTAGCTGTATAACGTGAAAATGAACATTGATTTGATGAAAATGATATGAACTGAAAACCATGACACCAACAATTTACCTTTGACCCGTATGAAAAAAGAGGCTGAACAATGTGACGGGCAGAAAAAGAAGAACCACTGCCAGATGTAAATGTTTCACCAACTCCTAAAGCCTGGTAGGGCATAAGAATGTCGCTATCCACAGCAGTGTCCACCAAAGATATCTTGCCGTTTACACCCCCATTTTCCTTGATGGCTAGAATATCACCTGGACTCACATCCAATGGTGGTTCAATGGCTAAATAATTTTCCCCAATGGTTGGAAAGTGGTGATCTATTACATGAGTTGCTTCATAGTAATCAACTGGGTGAAGAGATTGTAAAAAAAACAACCACATAATTTAAGCATTCCATTCGATGATAAAGTATTTCAAGGTCATACTTACAGTTTGCTTCACCTATAACACATGGCACTGGTAAGTAAATTGATGGGACAAAATTAAATTTCTCTGCAGTTTGGACATTTCAACAATTTTTAAAATGGTCTTGAAAAGCAACAAATACATTCTTAAAAAACAATGATATAATATGATAATGTATAAAAAAACACACCTGGAATATCTGATGCTCCAAATCTGGATGTTTGGCTACAAAATCCACTGCAAGAGTTATGTTGGAAACAAAATGACTCAACTGCAGGACATGTCTCACCAACAGTGGAGGCCACAGAAGGGCAAACAGCTGTTTCACATTGATTGGAAGTAAGACAGTAAGAGCCCACACTACACTTTGGGGCCAAAACCTGTAATACAAATAGGATGTCATTCTTTCACATGACGAAAACCAAATTTTCACAGGCTGATGATGCATATTCAAAGAGATTCTTGCCATCAAACAAAGATTAGGACTTCATTGAATATAAAAAAGAAGCCAAAGATGGGTCATTTAGTATATCTTCACAACATCTTATAACTGACACAATGAAATATGCTGCAGAATTAATTCTCTAGTAACAAAATTACACACAAAAACAAAAGCTTGAGTACAGTTAAAATAAATGTAGCTTTTTACTGTAAAATTCTATCTTTGACCAGAATGCCATTTGACCTATGAACAAATTTGCCACAACTGACTTCTCTTTCTTCTACTTCAATTATATTGACTGACTCAGTGGAACTGAGTATTAATGTCGATGCGGGCATAATTTAGACACACCAAGAGCAAGTTTTGTCTTAGTGGGCCTCTGGGAGCTTCTCTAACACCTTGATCTTAGCGTGATGTAGTCAAGGCACTGCTTGAAATTGTCTACATTAGGACTGTGCCTTATTGATTCAGGG
>JBCIKM010283075.1:0-11825 GCA_039654465.1 Melibe viridis | reverse complement strand
GCTCAATTTCAGCTCTCGTTAACACGATTTTCGGTTAACACGATTTTTTTCAGTGGTCCCGTGGACATCGTGTTATCTGGAGTCTACTGTATCTGAATTTACTATGACACCAAATAAACATAATTTAGTCCATCAATTAGAAGTTATTTGGTTTCTTTTCGTCAAGTTTTTGCCATGCTATTTCAATTTTTTTTATCTTGTTCTAAGAAAGAGAAAGCCTGTATTTCTCTAGTACAGATTTTTTTTTTTGCTCTACTGTATGTAAAGAATTTAGGGAATGATTGCTTTTGTTTTTCATTTCAATTAGATTGCTTGTGCCAAGCCAGGGAAGAGCAGCCTTTTAGACTTTCGAAAATCAGACCTGTGGGCCTGTGGTGCCCTTGCATATGAGATTTTTGGGTCATGTAACCCATTCTACCGTGGAAAATCTGACACACAGCTGAAGAGCCAGACTTACATAGAAGATGACCTGCCTCCCCTTAATGGTAAATTGATGTATTTGTATGCCATTGTACTTGCTAAGAAGAGCAGCTTTCTCAATTTTTTTTGTAGATTCATGGAAAGGGCAAGGTTTTTGAAATTTTTCACTGGCCATTAATTAATTATTAAAACCTTACCCCCATGGAAACAATGCCAATAGCTGTAGTTACGGACTGGACTATTGACGAAAGTCTTCTGTATCATTATTATTGCCACCCATTCTGATACTATAATGCATGTCATCACTTGACTATTACACTTAGTGAGTTGTGTTCACCGCTGGGTTATCAAAACTCTGGTAACTCTTCTTCCCCTCACCAACCCCATCAGTTCCTCCAAAATCTCATTGATTCTCTGTAATTTTTCCTGAAGCTTTTCATTAGTTGGGTTAGAATGGAAATGGTAATAGCTCAAAGTCATAGATAAAAGGTATCTTGGGGGCACTCACTATAGCAGAAAAAAAGAAGATAGATTACCAAACTAAATAACTTAATAAGCTTTACAGTTATCAATGTTATCATAGTTTTATTGGTCAGCATCATCATCAATAGAGTGGAATTTAATAGAATCATTTTATTCAAATGATTCATTTCATTCTTCAGGTTTTCTGCAATTACATGTTTTTTCTTTTTGAAAATATTCCACAGACAATGTTCCCATTCCGATCCAAAGATTGGTGAAACGCTTGTTATCAAGAGATCCTGCAACGGTCTGGTTGTACTCTAGTTATGATAAATTTCTTGACTGCCATTTTACAAATGGTTATGGAAATTTTCCTAATAAAATTAAAAGCCGTCTGGGAAGCAGATATTTCAGAGAGTTTTTATTTTCATGTTGATTTTGTGTATATAATTCCTGAAAATAGGATATTGTTTGCATGACCTTTTTTGTCTCATCGTGCCAAGGACCCGTTAGGAAATCATCAATTTTAGTGTGGGACTGATGGTATATAAACTTGTACAGTGTATTGAATCAAGTTTGAAATAGTGAAGGATTGATATTGATGAAAAAGTATACATTTAATTTGTTTTCAAGAACATTTTGATGAAGGTATATGCATATATGGCTGTTATTTATTGATTTCTTTTTATGTGAATATTTTACAAATATGTCTTTATTTTTCAGCGTCCATCCCCAGCTGTGGCAGTTCTGATTGTTCAGCTTGTGGTCTGGAATGATTCCCCCATAAAAACTCAGCAACATCATCGCAGCCAACGTGTCAAAGAGATGCAGCAAATGGGATTGATTTGGGATGAGGTGTTGCGTCTGATCAGAAAGATGGGCTCCAATACAATGAATGAAGACATTACGGAAGTCTCAAAGTTTTACTGCTTGTCAAGACTGACTCACTCCAGGTTTTTGAGTGCTTTGGCATTTTTTTAGTTATTAATGTCCTGCTTTCTCTAAGAAAGAAGAAATGTCTGCTTGTTTATAGTCTTTACTCCCTTTGATTTAATTAGAGTGCGTACAATCAAAACATGTTACCAAGTGTTTACTTCTTTATCTGTTTGCATCCCAAATTTGAGAACTTCTTCTTTCATGGGAAAGGTTGAGTGCTGACTTTCCATTATTCTTGAGAGCCCATGAACTGTCAAGCATAGGTATAAGTGGATTGAAATGGCTCTGTTTTCATCTCTTCTTGTACTTTGATTGTTTCTTTTTTCTATGCTATTCTGTTGGATAATGTGATACGACAACTTTGAGTGTGTCTAAATTAACATGAAGCATGATGAATGATTTTTGTTGTGATAACCTCAATGTGCTGACAGACTGGATTCATTCATCAGCTGCATGCGTATGATTGAACCTCTCTCAAAAATAGTATGAATATTATGACTTTCTGTAATTGAGTACCCTCTTGGTTTCAATAACAAATTTGTTGAATCTGAAAATCCATTTGTCTTTCATCGATCCTTTTTCAAATTGATTGCAATCATTTGGGGGGTAAGTGCCTCCCCAAGATTGATTTTTGTTTTGATCTGAATTTTTTTATTTGAATTTTTAATGTTTGGATATTATCTGTTTTAAAAGCTTTGAAGTTCGAAAAAAGAAAAGATTAAAATAACTGGACATACCCATCAACTTGTATGGTAGTTCATATTTTTGTATGAATTGTCACAAATATGAAAGTTTGTGGAAGAATGCAAGTCCCATGTTGTTGATATAACCTGATTTGGTCGACCAGGTGTTAGCAACACGATGATTTTAGTCTTGTAAAAAGATACAGATTGCGTGATTCTCAGGGTTGCCTTCTCAAAGGTTTTCATCAGGAAGAAATTGCATATATGAAAAATCAGTATGTGAAAGACAGTTTGTTATACATGTGTTTAATATAGTTTGGCTATTGAATTATCTTTCAAGCTTTAACAACTCTTCACTGGTTCAAACCTGGTGGGTTCAAGCATTTTTGTTGGTGTATTTACTAATGTTTTTGTAGGGGTTTGTCCCCCTGTTGAGTTTTCATAGCAAGTTTTCATAGCAAGTTTTCACACTGATTAGTATTATTTTCCTTGAGGTCATAATGACTAATTAAATTTTCAGTATTTTTTTTTTTCATACTTATTAGGCCACTTATGCTGGGAATTGTTCCTGTGATTGATTTTTAGTTTTATAGGGAGTTGTTCCACTATGGAGGTTTCTTTTCTTTTTTTTTCCGACATGAAGTGAGATTTGATTAATTAATTAAGGACCTTTTTTTTTTGATAACATGATACATGTAGTCATGAATACTATGATTGCTTTGATTCTTTTAGTTGTATATTTTTTATCTGTTTTGAATCTTATGAAATATATATTTTTATTTTAACTGCAAATAAAGTCATCTGAAAGAAAAAAAGTATGAAATTTTGGCATGTTTTGGTAATAAGATGAGACCACAATATTTGAAATTAAGAAACACACTTATTTAACATTCCCAATTATATGATTTATTGATGAAAAATGCCAGTTTGAATTTTATGAATATTTACAGAGAACAAAAGGTCAAAAAGCTTGCAAACAAAAAGTTGCAAAAGGTTTCAAATAAAACAAAAATGATGGTAAAATTCTTTCATGCTACTGGCTGAGGGACCTTGCAGAAGTTAAAGGAAAATAATATTTACTAATGGTAAAGTAACCTAGCCTGTTCTTCAATGATAAAAAGCAGGTGATGTGTGAGTGTGAGAATGGTCATTACATAGACTGGACGTTGAAATGACCGGGTCTTAATGTGTTTATTATAAATATACAGGCTAGTGCTGAAACTGGTAGAACATGGGCACTTAATTTACGATTTTCTTTTTTTCTTTTCATAGGTAGACAATGGATTAGAAAATACTGGTCATTTTCATGGTTTTTCTTTAGTCTTTATGTACCAATAATAGCTTGTTAACAAATATTTCCAGTTAAGTTTATGAGCTTTATCAGTATCAGTATTATTATGTGCATTGAAGCTGACCCACAACTATATTTTTTTGAGTATATGTAATAGTAATAAAGAGAAACTGAGTACTGAAGTGTTACAACAAAAGGTCTTAGTCATGTAACTCAGTTCAGATCTCCATAATGTACAATTCTTTAAGTATAATAATAGATGCTCTTTGGTCAAGGCAGAGTGAAGTGATACAAAATGAGTTAAAATCATTATGATATCAGAGGGGTTAGAGCTAAACTGCAGACAGCAACTAACAGGTGAGCAGGCAACACAACTAATCTGAATATACAGCTGTAGCTTGAATGTTTCACCCCCATCCATGAGCAACATTTGCTGCCTAATACACATTGGAATGTACTAAAAAATCTTTTGTTTGAAGTACAGGGTGGAGAATTCAAAGGTAACATTAACACTGCGTGGGTGACGTTTTCATTTTCATGTTAAAACAAAGGAGTAAATGCGACCAATCTGCAAAATGCTTCAAAAGTTTAACCTTGGGTATGATTATAATCGTCATCAATGCTGCATAACAACAATGACTACACTGATGATTTAGGGTAGGTAGAACTGTGTTGTCTTTGGCATTTGGCCAGCCCTGAGCTGATTACCTACTTTAAAATGCAGACTCAATGCTAGACAACATTGGCAATGATTGTTAGCCTAAAAAAAAACACAACCCAACACAATTGTTCATTCAAGTTGGATGTATCAAATGCTTCCCTGGCCGTTACTAGTACAGCAGCATTTTGAGGGTTCTTAAGGATGAAGTCTTACTACAAAAAAAGTGATCCAATTCAATTGATCAGCTGAAGTTGAAGAAGAAGGCTATATCAAGTTTGCAATAGAGAAGATTCCACTGTGATTTGTTAAAAGTGTCAACATTGTTCTTGTAGTTGTCGCTTTTGGCACATTCCACAACTTGTTCATTTTCACTCCATTTTTTTAGTCTCCTATGGGTAAAGTGTTATCTTTGAATTTCCAATTTTAGAGCCATAGCAATCAAATTCTTTTGAATGAGCTACGTTTCCCGCAATATGAAATGTTGTGGCCATCATCTCACAGAGTTACTTAAAAACAATGTTGAGTTGTGTTTTTTGGCCCATCCTGTTATTTAATGACTGACTAATGTCATGATATGAAAACAAATGATATGCAAAGCTGGAATTGATTAAATAAGCAAAGCAAAGCAGTCTGTCACTATCATTATCTGATTAAATTTGTATTCTTCTTAAAATATTTTTTTTTTTTTTTCCCCCATATTACAAAATCTTTTTATCAGAAAATTGATCTGAAGTGATCAACGAGCAATTTCTTAAGCCTTGATGCTAAACAGTTCACACACTCATATATTAATATCATCAAAACATATTATTATCTTAAATATTATTTTGGCAAAGATTTGATCATTTAAACATACTCAAACTTTTGAAAGCAAAACTGAAAAGACTGAAAATTTCAGAAATACATGTACGTATATATATTCTCCCGTATTCTCCCACTCGCAATATTGCTATAACATTTTTCCAGTGCAGTATACAATTATGGAGTCTTACAAGCCTCTCATATTCTCCCGTATTCTCCCACTCGCAATATTGCCATAACATTTTTCCAGTGTAATATGCAATTATGGAGTCTTACAAGCCTCTCAGATTAAAACAAAACAGTCATATGTGACATATTGTTCAGCAAATACGTACACGCACACACAATAAAATTCAATCTCAAAGTTCATTACACAATCAAAATGATTTAATTAGAATTCTTGCTGAACTGAGATCAATGGAGACAGTAAATACTGAAATCTGTTGAATCTACTATGGACACCTTCTTTTCAGGTCACTTCTGTGTTAATAGCTTTCGAGGTTCAGAATCAGAATAAAAATGTATAAAGAAATTAGATCGAAATCAGAGTTTGATTTTTTTTAAAAGCCTTGAAAAAAATTGACAACTTCTGTAACTGAAAGTTTTCAAAATACACACCCTGGGAAACATTTACAATCATTCCACGATCTGTTTATATTGTATAAATATCGGGTGAGGCAAAAAAATTGCGTTCAACTTTAAAGCCTTACTTTTTCAGTATCTGTGGACTCTGTTTAACTGAAATTTATCATGCTATATTTGCGCATCATTGTGAAATTTCAACAAAAACAATGCTCAAATGTGTTTGCAACAGCCTTTTTATCTAAGAACAGGTCTCTAGAGACAATATCATAGCTGCAGGACATTAGGCTTTTGAGCAATCCCTCCAAAAACATTTAAAGAACCCGGAAACAAATAAAGAAAGAAATCTCAATTTTTGTTTTTTTTGTTTTTTTTGCAACAGTTCAGACAACTATTCATGTTTTTTTTAAAAAATTGAATTAGAAGAAAATGGAACTAACTGTTTTTCCACTTTGATGTCATTTTCATGCTGTGGAAATTCGGCTTTGGCCAATCGCGACATGTCAAAAATCTGGTTTTGTCTATTCTTCTGACAATGAAAATGACGTCACTGTAAGAAGAAATAGATTAATTTGAGTTTCATGCTCTTTTATTAAATATGTTATCTTTATGGGTAAGTACCTAAATGTTATGTGATTTTGAGTACGAGTATGAATACTAAAAAAAAATAAATTATACCCACACCATGAACAAAAGAAAAAAAAAGCATTCCAAAAAGTAATCATAATATGGGTAGGTACTAACTCCTGTTGATTGCAATCATGACATTGATAGACAGCATAGAAAGAAGAATGTTAAATAAAACATCCTGCTGATCCAAAGAAGTTGAAATAGATGAATCAAATTGAGTATTTGAAACATAACAATATAGGTTACACATGGAAACAATGAGACAAGATAAAATCACCCATGGTTGATGCTTTGGACTCCCAAAATTTCGTCAGTTATTCAGTAGAATTAATTCAATTACTATCATATTTCATTACAACCCTTTTCTGGAAGCTGAAGAAAATATCCACTCCACTCCCAAATCTATTTTCGTGTTCGTCACCCAGATCCGTGTCTGGAAACCCCCCCCAAAAAAGAGCAATCCAGAGCATCAGTTTTCTTGACACTTTCATGGTTCCTTTAAAAAAAAAAAAAAATGGATTGATTCATGTCCAGCTTTAATTCTTATTTAATACAACATACAACTACTATGTACTTATACATGCTAACGCTTGGTACCAGATGGGGCACATTTTCATTGTATTGAAAAGACTGCGCACAAGCAATTAGAATATGTATGTGCATCTGTATTACAAATGTAATGTTTGCTAATACATCGGAAAACATCAATCACTGGGATGTATCCACGGCTTAGGATTGGATGGGTTTCACTCATTTGGATTAAGTGATAATCAATTTTGTTCAATCAAAATCAGAGTATTCAATCTGTCAAAATAGAGAAATCGATTTGAAATAGATATATTTCACAATATAATATTGTGTCTCAAAACAATTTTATGTTGAATTCACTCTTAAGTCGTAAGAGATATTAACTGATGGCTTAAGTTTAGTTGAAAGAAATAGAGGGAAAAGCATTCTCAGTCAATCGCTGATTGTAAAATATAATTGAGTCTTAATTAATGGTCAATTATCAACTTTTCCCGCTTAAAAAATATTAATATTAAAAAAGGTTTGAAGTTGAATCCAATTAATCAAGAAAGAACCGAAAAAACCCCAACAAAACTAAACCAAACAGAACTGACATAACGAAAGATCCCAAAATGAAATTCATCACATTGCAGTAAAACTTTGACCGTTCGGAATTAAGCAGTAAAAGAGTCTTTATAAAGTGGTTCTCACCAGCATTATCACGGTGTGCAATGAAATCCAAGTTGATGCAGCGTAATAATGATGGCCGTTGATTCAAGATGGGTAGATGTCAAGGGGACCATGAAAAAAAAATGGACTCAAAAAATTGGCCGGCCGCATCCAGCTACTTTTGATAAGAGTTTTTCGCATCCCTCCCCCTCCCCCCTCCCCCCCCCCCCCCCCCCACACACACACACTTTTCCGCAGCTTATGACGGTAGATCAATTGTTCAAAATACCATAAAACAACTTTGAAATAAAGAAAATAGCTTAAAAGGTAATAACATTCCCAAATCAAAGTAATCACAAAGTTAAGTGACCACAACTAATAAAAGCTTTATATTTTTTTCCTTAAAACAACAACAAAACCACCCAAATAATTTAAATCCTCAATATGTATAACAAAATAATATCATAAATTGATAATTGAAAAATAAAATGCATACTGCTTTTTTGAAGTGCCTGAGTTGCGAGAGCTCTGACTAGGTCATGAGGTGACAACATTTGCAAACAGATTGTTTTTACTTATTTGATACATACTCGAACACAATTAATTTGCAATTCAAAGCAGAATAAAAAAAATCGTAACAAGAAAGTTACAATAATAATAGGTCACATTATGTTAGTTTTAGAACTTCTGTCAATGTATAACTGCTTTTTTGGTGTTAAAAATGATAGAAATATATACGATAACATGAATACGTCAGAGTACAATATCATCAATTTACTTGCACCATCTAAAAGCATTTAAAAAATCATGACTCATGAAAAAAAAAAGGTGGCAACTCCAACACAAAATCCTTTCAACCCAAAGAAGTTAGTCAAGATATGCTCAGCATCTAATTGTGACGAGAACGTTTCCCCTTTAAATATCCCAGCCATCTTTGTACTGTGGTTTTGAAAATATCATCATCATCAATGATCATCAACTGCAAAAGCTGGTTGATGTGGGTGGTGTGGTAATCCCATCGGGCCCTGTTGGGCTCTATCCCTGCGGTGATGTGTCGGAGATCATAGACTGTTCCAGCACCGGAATCGTACATTCCAATCATATTTTTCAGGGAAGTCATGCCCGAGTTGAAAATCTGTTCAGCGAGTACTTTCCCCTCCCCAGTGGCTGTTTCCTTCAAATCGTACAAACCCAATAAAGAATAAATAAAACCGTTTAGAACAAAGCTGCTGGGGGTTGTAGGATATTCCTCATACCAATCATATTTCCCGAAGAATCGAGCACGCACACCTCCTTGAGCGCTGTCCACTTGAAACAGTTTGAGTGCTTTTACAGCTGTCTCTAAATATTTGGTGTCTTTAGAATCCAAGTACGCTCGCACTAACACAGACATCGCATGGCCTTGACCCATAGCAGAGTACCAGCCAGGGGAAAGTTCAAGGACACCAACCACCACCTTCCTGTGCACCATGATTGGCCACCCTCCACGGAGATCTTGATGCCTCACCAGCCAGTTGGCTGCGTCATAGAACTGTTCCATATGCACGGATCGGGCCAGAGTCAAATTATCCATCCATCCGTGGCCGTGGAACCGGATCTCCACAATCTTTGTCAATGCGTAGGATTTGGCTTTGTCTGTCTTGATCTTCACCAACAAACCTTTGAGAAGGTCAAATTTCAAATTGCGTACTAGTTTGAACCACTGACCGAGCCGGTCAGTCCCCATGCCGTAGTAAATGTTACTTCTCCCATCGAAGGAAATGATTGAAGATGAAAAAACATAGTGGATCTTCATCTGGACACCTTTGGTCGTGTCGACCACAACGGTCAGGCTGCCATTGGTTGCAAATTTCAAATCCACAAAGAAACAGAAATATTTCTTTTCATTGGCACTGACACTTATTCCTTTCGCCAGGTAGGAGTCTGAAAGGAAATAATACATATAACATAATATTTATGTGAATGATAATTAATACTCATAGTACATGTATTTTTAGGTATTTTGAAAGCTGACTTCTTTGCTCCGCTATGAGAACTATTAGTTACAGAAAGGCATTTCCTGACTGAAAGATTAATAAATGCCAAAGAGTTAAGAACGCTTGATAATTCCACTTGTTTTAAAAACAAAATTAACATACAAAAAATAACACACACGCACACACACACACACACACACACGCACACACACACAAAACAAAAAACAAAACAAAAACAAAACAACACAACAATGCAAATATCTGCATTATTACTATATTGGTCAACGAATAACCTTTCTGCGTTTTCATATCGAGTCCTTGAAAGGAGAAATGGTGCGTTGTAATGAGAAGGTTCTCGATTTCTCTCAAGTCACGTGACGGTGAACTGGCGCATTCAACATGAGTGGAGCAGCACTGTTTGTTAATGAACGCACAAAGTAGAGCTGTCAACGTGGTGGTCTCTTTGAAGCTAGAATTCTTCGTGCACGCACAAAAACTAAGTTCATCAATGGGGAAAATATCTTCTAATTTAGCAAATGCGTTTTGTGTAGTATATCCATCCGTCACATGACCCAAAGTATGACATTTAGAACAGCTCCATTGCAAGCAGAAGAAAAAAACAAACAAATAAACAAAGACAGGAATAATATGTGAGGCCATACCTGTGGTGGAAAACTCCTCTGCACTCTTCAGCAGCCTCCGGTCCATGCCGTTGCCGCTGTCCACGATGTTCTTGGCGTGGTGGGACAGGGCAAACTGGGCGACTTGTATCGGGTAGTGGTAGCCGTCCTTGTTCCACTGGGTGGTGATGGGCACCCCTGGGGAAAATAATATAGGCATTGACAAAGTGGATGGAATAGCGAACAATGTATGAAAAAAAATTGTTTGGTTCTTTTTGTTTTCTTTTGTTTTTGTTTTTTCTTCTTCTATTTTTTTTTTTTTTGGGGGGGGGGGGGGGGGGTGGTTTTTTTTTTTTTTTTTTTTTTCCTTTCCTCTTTTTTTTTTTTTTTTGTTGTATCTCTTTTAATTTTTTTTTTGTGTGTGTGTGGAAGGGGGTGTTTTAATTTTTGTTTGTTTTGTTTCATTTTTGTTGTTTTGTTTGTTTATTTGTTTTCTTTTTTATTTGTTTGTTTCGTTTCATTTTTACTTTTGTTTCTTTATTTGTTTGCTTGGTCGGTTGTTTTTTGTCTGTTGTTGTTTATGTTTTTTACTTTTTTTTTTTAGGTGGGTGGGGGTGGGTTGATGAAGAGGAGCGTCCTTAGTGCATGTCTGCGCTCGTCCAACTGGTCTCGGCACACACGGTGCGTCTGAGTGGTTCAGAGATTATATCCAAATGGTCATCAATGACTTTTTTTAGTCTTTTTATGCTAGAAAATATAGACGTCTACGTTTAATATATCTTTCCCTCTTATGTTCTTTCCTCGTTCTTTTAAGGAGTGCAGTATACTCGATGAGCATTCATTAGAGTTCGTGTGCGCGCGTCACGTCACGGAGCAAGCGGGGAATTTAAAATGGCCGCTAGACTACATTCATTGTCTCTAGGCCCTACTAAATTGGAAAATCTCGAGTTGTGAAGGTATACCTATCTTCTTAATTAATATACAATTTCCCATCGATATTCCTCGGAGTGGGGGCTTTTATTCGTTATCTTATTTGTCAACATTGGGTGTCTCCAGACGGCGGAGTTCGGTAACACACAGACAGATAGACAGACAGACTGATGGACAGTCGGAAAATTTATTTATATAATAAGATAAATATATGTAATGCATAAGACTGACCTTCCGATGCGGTGACACACTTGACCCTGTCCCTGTTCTCCACGTTGTAGTGGTCAAATGCCATGAACATAGAGCTGGGCTTGTAGCTGGCCCTGGGCGGGTGCACGATGGAGTTGGCATGCTGGAACTTGAAGGCTTCCGTGCCATCCTCTAAGGATTCAACATTGCCAAACACCTGAAACAAAGTGAAAGAAAATTGAAGGAGAGAAGGACAAACTACAAACTGCACAGAGAGAGAGAGAGAGAGAGAGAGAGAGAGAGAGAGAGAGAGAGAGAGAGAGAGAGAGCTGCCGCCCTGTCCGTTAACGAAGGATCGGGCATGTTTGTAGCTATAATAAGATGCAATGAGTAATAATAATAATAATATAAAGCATTTATTGAGTTGCGCTTTCCATGTTGAAAACATCTCAAAGCGCAAAAAGTTAC
>JBCIKM010282965.1:0-11826 GCA_039654465.1 Melibe viridis | reverse complement strand
AAATAGAAAGACGATAGCTTCAGTGTAAAAGAAAAGAAACAGAAGTAGAAGAGCCCACCAGGGACTCCCACCAACCATCCGCAGATTGAGAGGAATGACAGATGGCCAATCAGTCACAATCAGTGGATTGTTACTGTAGCGACAAGAACGATGGAGATGCAATGATGACAAAGATATTATAATAACAAGAAAAGGTAATCAAAGTTAAAGGCATGGGTAGGCGAGCTAGTTGGATTACAATTTGGGAATTAACATACGTAAATAACAATAATTCATAATTATATCAGATAATTTATATATCTGTAGAAGTATAAGATAAATATATCTATCAAAGTAAAGAAAAAGAAAGGCTGTTTGCGTGTTGTTTAACGTGAAGGCAACGCAAGCCTCGGGGTCAAGTAGTAAAATGTGGCATCCAATAAAAGTCCAAAATAATGCAAATCGCTGAGTGAAGCCATTGCACAATAATATGTACACACAGTGATTAGGGCGATGTGCTGCGCTAAATGTGTCAAAAGATTCAATGAAGAAAGAGAAAGCCCACAGACGAAAAAAAAAAAAAAAAATGTTGTTTATGGAGCAGCCCACCAGATCATTGGTATACTAGTATTAGAGTAAAGTACTGATATAAATAAGGAACAGCTTGGGCATCCACCTTTATTTCTTCAACAACACCTCGGCCTATGGGGTGATAATAATAATAATATAGCATAAATTAGGTAATTTATGAAAGGAATAATTGTGATCTTACACAACATTGCAAACTGTAACAAGAAAACAAAGCCTACTTAGAGTAAAAAACAATTTCAAAATCTAGTCATCCTACATATGTAACACATCGTAGGGTGGCGGATGGCTCAGTTGGTAGGCCCGCTGTTCTGGCAGTGGCCAGGCGAATCGGTGCCGTGGCAGGTCGTGGGTTCGATTCCCTCCGACGACGACGACTTCCTGTTTTTTCCCTTTCTCTCTACGGCTTTGATTCACCTCCGCACTGTACATATACTATAGTCTGTTCATTTTCATCTATTTCCAGTGCCAGCTCCTCTTTTCTTCATTTGCTTAGTAACACAGTATGACAAAGTTTAGGGCAAAAAGACAGAAACTGTAATGAATTGGCTGCAACAGAACATGGCAGACTCAGACAGACATGCTTTCCCATTCATTAGTTTTAATCTCTTAACACTCAACTTTTCCCCCAGTCTTGACATAGAATACCCAAACTAACTCTCGGCAATATTTTGCTGGTTGCTTTTTTTCTTTTTCTTTTTTTCCCAACTGTTGCTACGGTCGTTTTCTCCTACAAACTGAAGGTTTCAGGTCTGTACTCATAACAATGATTATTATGAAAATAATAATAACTTAAACATGAATATCCATTCATGGAAATTGGATAAAAAAAGATGATGACCTTCATGACATTAATGAAGATGAAGAAGATGATGTGATGACTTTCATGACATTAATGAAGATTAAGAAGACGATGTGAAGACCTTCATGACATTAATGAAGATGAAGCCTAATGAAGATGAAGAAGACAATGTGATGACCTTCACGAAATTAATGAAGATGAAGAAGACGATGTGATGACCTTCATGAAATTAATGAAGGCGAAGAAGAAGATGATGACAATATTTCATAAATAATGAATGTTATCATTATTACATTAATCTGGCACAGAGTATGATATACAATAATGAAACAGAATTATTGATAATAATGAACAGTAATAATCCACTGTATTTTAGGTATGTGTAAGTGTAAGAAGAAAACATTACATCATAGCAGCATGAAATCAATGCAATGTCATTGAAACTAAAACGAATAACATGCTGGAAAGATTCCAGGATCATAATTAACATATATATACACGGCAAGATCTAAAAATACATTGCAACATGACAAGACACAATTTCAATGCAATGCGATGCAGTGTATAGTATTGTGATAGATTAAAACACAGCCACAATTGGTGATAATCATTGATACATATATCATGGACATGGACACGTAAATGTACTTCTGACGATGATGATGATGATGATAATGATGATGATGATGATGATGCTGATAATGATGATGAAGGACAAGATAAAGTAGATTTATTTATTTAGTGGCAGTTTTATGGAACCACCACACACGTGGCCTGGATCATAGAGGCGACTACAATATGGTACAAAATGAGATGATAATGATATGGATATGATGCTATCTGATTGAGACCCGTAAGCCACACACTGTGTCAAATCCCCTTTTCGTAGACCCCTTTTCTTAGAGACCCGTAAGCCACACACTGTGTCAAATCCCCTTTTCGTAGACCCCTTTTCTTAGAGACCCGTAAGCCGCACACAGTGTCTGCCTACGTCATCAAAGTATTAAAAAAGAAAAAGTGTGAAAATAATAAAAAAAACTAACTTAAAACTCAATTACATTGCTCTGTACACTTTTCGCATTCTAAGTATTTGAGTCAGATTTTGGGGCTCGTTGACGTATTTATTTCTCTGTTTTGAACAAAATACAACTGATTGCTGGGATTTGTTGTTGTTGACAAAACATTTCAAAACAGCCGACATGGCAGCACGTAGAAGTAGAAGTAGAAGTAGAAGTAAAAAGACAATTTTCTGTAGAAAAAGCTTTCTCATTACATTAGATGGAATAGTTTTGAGTGGAATAAAGATGATGGTGGTGGGTCAAATACCTGGAAGCCTTTTGCTTGGTGTTTGATGGAAGTCATAGTCATCGTGTTTTCAGTGAGTAGGAAAAGAATAATGTGGAAAGAGCCAAACCTTCGTCTATAAAAGGAAGCAGACTAGATGTGAGAAGCATAGACAATATTTCTATCAGAGAAAATTGGATTTTTGGCCACAAAAAAACCCTATAAATTTTGCCACACTTTGCCATAAACATTGACTAATTTTGCGCGCATTGATTCAACCGTTGGGATTCCGCCTCAGATAGAGACAACTTTATTGATCCTGAAATAGCAAGTTAAATTTACAATTCCAGTGTTGCAAAGATACAAACAAAATCAATCAAGTGGTAATCAGAAATAAAACAGATTAATAATACCTAAATAATCAACAGTATATTCGGCAAGTCACAAACTATGTTTTTTGTTTGAACTATAATAATTCCCCAATGATCGGCTGTTCAAACAACGTATCGAAGAAGGCACAAAAGAAAATCTTCCTATTAGCAAAGCTCTGCTCTTAAATCTTAAATGGCAACGAATAAGAGAGAAATGCATGTTAAAAAAAACAACAAAAAAACAAACACTTGGAGTATTCTTGTAAGTCATGCTGCATCATAAACCAAAAAGTGAAATTGTGGATTTATTGTGAAATTTTCTGTTTCTGCCAAAAAAAGGGATAAACTACCTGAGCAATTCTGTTGTTTTTTTAAACATTGGAGTCCAATGGAACCCAACACGCTTGAAAAAAATTCCAAAGGTAAATGATAAAGTGCGTAACCTAAAAAAAAAAAAAAAATTATTAATATTTGCTGTTCCCTTTTTACTTCTTCCTCTTAAACTTTCACAAACTTTTATAAACATCATGGATATCATCCTAGGCCCTATCTGTGTTGTCTGTTTTCTCAAACAAGAACACTGTGTAGTAACACCAAAGGTCTCGTGTCAGTAATTAAGCTACAAGTCCTCCTTCCCTGCACCCCCCCCCCTCACAGTGTGATCAGGACGCCTGACTGATGGTGACTGTGACACTGGATAAAACCAGGCTGGGCCCCAGTCAGTTATGATTAAGTTCAATGTTGTTACATTTTGTAAACAAATCAAACAAAAGCAAGAACCTCTCCATTCATCACCACTTTCATGAAAAATGAACAATTGATGGAATTTTCACATTATCCTTACATTCATGATGTGTTTGTGTGTGTGTGTGTGTGTGTATTAATGTGTGTGTGTGTAACCAAATTGAAGGAGTGAGGAGAAGAGGAAGTTGAGAACAAAAATATGAGTTGGTGAAAAGAATGATTTCATTCATTACAAGTTATCTCACATTGATTCAACCTGATATGCAGATGTGATAATTCCCAGAAAATGAATATTTAAACCCTCAAGTAAAGATACAATGTACAATGAATGGCATAGAAACACAGACATTTTGAAACCAAACCCATTGAGTTTATTTTCCTACTTGTCTCACAATATCAAATTGATTGAGAAAAAATCCCCCAAAAACCCAACAAACTATGACAATAAAAATCTCAACTCTCCCCCTCCACCAAATACCAGCAGTCTAAGAGACTGCTACTGGTTCACTTAGGCAAGGAGATAATGTGTCTATTACAATTGTAGAAACACCAACTTTTACTTGGCCTTTCCAATTTTGACAATACAACTGTTGAAGATGGTGGAAAAAATCATATTTTTCAGTTCACCCGTCCACAATCAAACCCTGAACTCTCCCATCTTGTTTTTATCAAAGAACATTGAAAAAAACAAAAAATAAAAAAAACAAAAAAACAAACAAATTAAAGCAAGAGAAATTAATACAAAATAATAAAAAAAAAACCCAATCATCTCTCAACAAACTGATCATTAGACAAGTAAATAAGGAAACAAAACAAAAACAAAAAATGATATTTTGCATATGATATAAATTGTCAAACAGGGAAATAAAAGTTGTATAAACATAATAATATCACATTGCAGCCATAGATGCAAAAGAGTCGGTAGCAGTAAACGGTCAACAAAAGCGACTCCATATGATTCTGATGATGACAAACAACAGGCCAGCGTTCAGACCAGCACCGGTCAAGGGAGGTAACTTATTCATAAACAATGGAAAACATTAATAACACAAAAAATTCACCCATAAGTCAAAACCAGGCAGATAGTATTAGGCGTGTAAACATTCGGAGTCAAAAAGTTGTTTTAACACTATTTAGAACTAATATTATATTATACTGGAAACACTTTAATCTCAAAGGGATCTTATTATTTCAAAAAACTTTTGAAGAAGAATAAGAAAAAAAAAAAAAATTGTAGTTTCGACTAAATCAAGTCCTTCTGTTAATTTTCAAAGCAAAATGTTTAACAAAATTCTCTCTTTTTTAATGATGAAAAAAAAAACCCAACTCAAAAACCAACAACAATATATCCCTCTCCTCCATAACATACATCAGTCTGGCTTTCAGCACAGGACGAATGAAATGCAGCCAATAAAAATTATGTAAAATGATATAGTTATAATAAAACTACAAGAAGATAAAATATGTAGGTGCTCACACCTCGATACAATGCCAATGCCCTTGATATCTACACCTCTGTTCTCAAATCTTTTCAGTAAGTCAGAAAGGTCCACAAATTCAATAAGTCCATCGCAACGGTTCTCTTGAAACTGTGTCAAATTGGACTGCTATTGCGTCATCATCTCATCGATTCAAGGGTAGGTCTGGACAGACATTGGACAAAGACAAGGGCCTCTATCCGTTGAAGCATTGGCCTTATGGGTACTTCACTTAATGTAGCATTGCTTCAAGTGAGCACATAAGCCAGCAGTAGTGAGGACGACTTCGTTCTCAAGTTGAATCGGCAAACATTGAGGACACCCACCCAGCCAGTGAACGCTGTGCGAAATTGTAAACTCTCCTCCTGCACAGACAAAGGGGAGATAATTCCCAGGTTGCGGGTGTTACGACAAGGATGGAGAATAACTTGAGTGTGTCAGGGACGGGTAACAAAAAACAAAGGGACGAAGGGAAAATGCATAGAGGAGAAGGGGAGGTAGATATTGAATAGGTAGGTGGGGGGTAGATACATCAAAGGTAACATTTTGTTAAAAAGCTAAGTTTAAACATTTGGCAACATGAATGATGACATAGAATTATGTGATGTGGTGTGATGTGGTGTGATGTAATTTTATACACACTAGGCACAGCAGCGGGAAGTTGGACACAGGACCACAGGGAGGGGGTTGGGGGAGGGGAGATGGGAGGCAGATAGAACGATTTGCCGACAGTAGTTTAATAAGAGTAAAATAAGGAGGAGGATGGAGGGCTGGGTCATTGCTGGGCACTGAATAGGTGCATAAGGAAGGTTATAGGAGGAAGCGGATGAATGGTGGATTGTAATGCAATATTTGACATGGAAGAGGATATAAATAGCGTGTGTGTGTGTTTGGAGGGTGGTGGGGGTGGTGGGGATGGTATGTTAGGCATTGCTGGAACCGATGAGAGGTGGAGGGGGAAGTCTCTATAAGTTAAAAGAATGGGCATGAAGGGACGGTGGGGGGTAGAGTGATGCTAGGCATTGCTGGAACCCATAGGAGAGCCACTGATGAAGGTCATAGACTGTCGCTGGTGAGGGACGTTCCAGTCACACTGAGCTATCTGGAACAGGGTGAGACAAAAGATAACTCATTCAATTTTGCCTTACAAGCTATCAAATGTGATCTAAAAGAGAATTTTTGGCATGACACATGACATAAGATCCCAAAAGCTATCAAAGTTATTCCAGTATATATTTGGCACAAAAAAGGGGTTACCTACTAACTGCAATTCATCCAATGAATTTAAAAAAAAATTATTGATTAGGCAAAATTCAATCTCTGGTGAAAACTTGATCAATATTGTGTTGAAATTTTAACAGTATGTTGAAAGACAGTCCATTCACAACTCTAACATTATAAAACAAAAATAATAGCACTCTGAGTCCTCTTCTCCAATTCAGTGAGCGGAAGATCTGGAGTTCTACTAATTTTTTTTCCTATTATTTTAGCAATAGCAACCATTTGAAAAAAAACCAACAACTGCCTATTAGTATTTCAAAGAAATTTTGACTTTAATTTCAACATAGGCATTGTTTGATCTCTTTCTACAACACAACTGCTGAGTTTCTCAAGTTTGGCAAAGATGTCACTGCCTCTTAATTAACATACACAAAATGCCAAAAACAGACTAAAAATCCAGAGCTATATGTGGATTAGAAGAGGAAAAATTAGATATATGTGAACTTTCACTGCACCTGCAACCAATGTTTCAAGCAAAATAAAAGTTTGACAATGAAAAAAAAAAAAAAAAAAAAGAATAAAAAAAATTAAAAAGAATACTAAAGTTTCAAGAAAAAAACAAATGTTAAAGAATGGTTGTAAATGTTGTTTAAAAAAAAGTGAGCCCATAGAGAAATAGCCTTTCAACCACTGCCAAAATTAATTTGAGAGTAAATCATATTCTTTGCAAGCTTTGGTGGCTCTCCCAAAGCCTTTGATTAATTGCTGCTACTGCTGTTGATTCTATCTTCAATTTCAGTTTCAGTCAGTGCAGAAGTTGTCAGTTGTGTGCAGCTTTGGTTAAGGACACAATTCAAGAGGTACCAAAGGTGGTTGGGGGGAACCATTGGTGGATTTTTCATTCATTACTTTTTTCTTGTCTAAAGATAAAACAACAATCTCCAGTTCGCAAGAGAACTGAATTACCTCAGCAGAGTATTTTAATTTGAAAAGCAACCAAAAATCTAAAAAAAAAAAAAAAAAATTGTTTATTGATGGTTTTATGGCACCACAACACACAAAGGTCATAGAGGAGCCCAAAAATCTAACAAAGTCTTGTTCAATCTACAATAGACTCAGAGGAACGTCTTTTTGTAAACAGGCAAAGCAAAATGTTTCTCATGTTTACTTGTCAATAGTGATTTCCTGTACAATTTGCTTGAAATAATAAAAAGACCCGAAAAATAAGACTTAGAAGTTTGACAGCGAAGGAAAATAGAGATAAAAAAAAAAAGAAAAAAAAGAGAAACAGCTGTCTTTGAGATGAATATCTCCACCAGTTGTACTAGAATAATACAATAATTATGAAAATTCAAACTAACTTTGAATCAAATGAGGTGCACAGTCAGCGTGTGC
Organism: Melibe viridis; assembly: GCA_039654465.1. NCBI lineage: Eukaryota > Metazoa > Mollusca > Gastropoda > Nudibranchia > Dendronotidae > Melibe > Melibe viridis. The sequence continues at coordinate 3,964 of JBCIKM010282965.1, read as the reverse complement.
AATATATGACACATCAAGAGCAGATGATCATTTGTCAAGATATTTTATTAAAAGTTTTTTTTCCGTAGCAATTCCTAGAAAAGTTGCACCAATCCCCCCCCCCCCACCCAAAAAAAAAAAAAAACAACAAAAAAAACCCAACCAAAAACCACAGTATTTAAATGTGAGAGGTTAAGTGTAAGCTAATGCATCAGTCAATCTGTGTTATCTTGCAAAATAAAATAATGCATTGGCTCAGCCATCTTGAAAAGTGAGATTTCAGCGCTAGAAAATTTGAGGATTAATAAAATAATCCAAAAATATTTAAAAAGTTATCAAAAAGAAAAAAAGTGCAAAAGATACAATGCACACACAAACAAACCAAACTTTGATAAGGGAAAGGCGACACAACACTGACAATTTCTTAAATTCTACGTCCAAAGACAAACAATGAGAGAGTTCTTCTAGACTGACGACTAAAGCAGGGACTTTAAACACAATGCTTAATTTTTTTAAAAATAGTAAAAAAAAATAATTTAAAGACTGCATCTCTATCGTGGGTTCAGAAGCATATTATTGTAACTGAAAAACCATGAAGAACGAGTTAATCTCCAATCTTGATTCTTTGTTTGCATTATGCTCATGGAAGACCTAGGATCTTCAAACCCCCTTTGTGTACAAAAGTAATCAGTACATTTAACCTGTGACCCTGCAGTTGAAATAAAGACAACCACTGAGTTGCAAACAAAAGAACACAAACAAGACATCACAGAAAATGGGAGACAATAGCTTCTGTGTAAAAGAAAAGAAACAGAAGAAGAAGTGCCCACCAGGGACATCCACCAACTGCCAGTGGCATACTGGTCATGATAAGTTTCATAAAAGGTAAGAAGAGTCTGGTGGTGATAGAAGCAACCTGATCAGAGGCAACTCAACCAGGGCATTCACCCAATCTGGGTCTTACCATATAACATTGTCATTCTTCTATGAGGGATTCCCACCAACTACCTACCACCAGACTTAAGCAGTCTTTGAAAAATCAATGAAATAAAATCATTGTAACTGTCAAATGAATTGTCAAGTCTCTGATTTGATGATGGAAAATGATTGTAACAAACTAAGTTCTTTTTAGAGCTAAACATTTGAACTGGATTTCATCAAAATGTGAAATCTGCAATAACATGCCCTCAACCCGTGCTGTATTCATGAAGTTTATAGAAAAGGCCTCCTCCAAAAATTAGATTAAGTCTGATATTTTAAAAACTACAAAATGTTGTGAAACAAACTTAATAGTGTAGCTCTTAAAGGAACTTAAACTGAAACTGTGATTATATGACGGGCCTTGATTCAGCCTATAAGTTATAAGCTGGAGCCGATGATGTATTGAAGTCAAAACCACAGAGTCTTTCTCAAAGCAAAACCCAACAATAAGATTTACAGGTAGGATTTCATCAGATTATATGAGTTAAATGGCACAACACAACACGCTGTGACACCTTGGCACAGGCAGCAAAGAGATGTAACACGCTCCACACCCACACAACACAACACGCTGTAACACCTTGGCACAGGCAGCAAAGAGATGTAACACACTCCACACCCACACAACACAACGCACTGTGACACCTTGGCACAGGCTGCAAAGAGATATAACACACTCCACACCAACACAACACAACACGCTGTTACACCTTGGCACAGGCAGCAAAGAGATGTAACATGCTCCACACCAACACAACACAACACAACACGCTGTGACACCTTAGCACAGGCCGCAAAGAGATGTAACACACACCACACCCACACAGCACAACACGCTGTGAAACCTTGGCAACAGGCAGTAGAGAGATGTAACACTCCACAACCACACAACACAACACGCTGTGACACCCAGACAGAACACCATCATCACAACCAGTGTTACCATATACAATGAAGATATGGCAAAAGGTCAAGGATAGTCAGATGGGTGAGTTGGGGGAGGGTGATCATCATTCAAGAGGTTCTGGAACATTCTCTATTGCCGTTGTTGTTGTCTGGGACTCCAAGTGAGCAGATACAACAAAGTCCAGCACACTAACGCGTCTGAACAGTTCCCTGTGTAACTGATGAACACAATACACACCAAGCAACTAAAGATAAGACACTGTGTCCCAGAAGCGCATTCCATATTATGGTCATTTGTAATACAATACACACATCCCATACGTCAATTGAGATAAGACGTTAATTTGTTGTGGACAGCAGGCCAAATACATCATACAAACATGCATACATACATACAAACATACATAAATACATACATACATAAATACATACATACATACATACATGCGTACATGCATACGTACATACATACGTACATACATACGTACATACATTCATACATACATACATACATACATACATACATACATGCATACATACATACATACATACATACAAACATCCATCCATCCATCCATCCATCCATACATACATACATACATACATACATACATACATACATACATACATACATACATATACATGCATGCATACACACATAGTCATTTAAGCAAGAAGAAATATACCTCATAAAAACATACATTAACACCATTCAATACTCTGACTGACACACACCAAGCGGGTCTGCCATGCAACAAGTGTACTCGAAGGCCACTTTACTACAACATATGAAAAATCTGGATGGCTTCAAACAACATCAGATTTGGAAACATGACAGAGAAAAAGATGAAAATAAACAGAAAATAGTGCAGGCACAGTGTCGAGGTGAGTCATAGCCGTACAAAGATAAGAAAAAGAATAGGAAGTCTTCAGAGGAGGGAATCGAACCCAGGATTTGACAAGGCACCCATTCGTCGGGCCACTGCTAGGACAGCGGGCCTACCAATTGAGCCATATGTCTTATGTTCGAATTCCCTCCTCATATGACTTCCTGTTTTTTTTTTTCTTTTCTTTCTATGCTTTTGACTCACCTTGGCACGATATATTATCTGTTTATTTTCATCTATTTTCAGCGCCAGCTCCTCTATTCTTCGGAGAAAAGGATGCAGAGATTAAGACAGCAAGCCAAAATAAGCAATAAAAAACAGAAACAAAAATAATAATAATAAAAAAAAAAAAAAAAAAGGAAGGAGAAGAAAAGCATCTTAATTTCAGTTTGAAGCTTTTTGAAGGGATTCTCTGCAAAGCAAGTAGAATATATGACAAAAGAAAAAGAAAGAAAAAAGAAAGTGAGAGAGAAAAACGAACAAAAACAAACAAACAAAAAATAAAAATAAAAACCTAGGGCCATCTATCACAGTACGTGATTGATTTTTTTCTTTTTTTTTTTTCTTGGTTTGTTTGTGTGTTCGTTAGGCTGCTTGTTTGTTTGGTTGTATATTTTTGTTTACTTTTGCTTTGTATTTTAGGGCCAATTCTTGCGCCAAGGAATGCCAAATTATCAACTTACTAGTGAGCAAAGGGAGGCAATAACAAAACTGAGCATAAGTCTGATTAGGATAGTGAATTGTTTCCCTTGTAAAAAAAATTCCCCATCTCCCTCCCGGTTCTCTTTTTTCGCTCTTTGATTGACAACAGAATCAGACTCTGCCGATTCATGGTGTTTGCCCCTTGGAGGCGTCGCATGCTTACGTTGCTATCTCTTGTCAGCTCTCTGGTACAAAATAATTGACCTCAAGTCGTGCAACCAAACTGCAACCTTGACCTTTCTAATGCTATCAGCCATCTTATTTCTTACGTCACAGATTTTGAAAAAGTGGCGTCATAGAAAATAAACCAGAAGATGTGCACCCATCAAACTGGTATGACACAAAATGCCAATAAATGCCTTAGCCTTGGCAGAAAACAGGAGCTTTCTACCTACTATGGGTTTTTTTATTTATTCCAATTATAAATCTGAACATAATAGGGGGGGGGGGGGGGGGGGGGGGGGGGGGGGGGGGGGGGGGGGGGGGGGGGGGGGGGGGGGGGGGGGGGG
>JBCIKM010282858.1:0-11826 GCA_039654465.1 Melibe viridis | reverse complement strand
TCCCTCCTCCGACGTCTTCCTGTTTTTTTCCTTTCTCTCTATGGCTTTGACTCACCTTGGCACTGTGTCTATACTATATGCTATTCATTTTCATCTAAAAATCATGTGTAATTCGAACAGCGGGTAAGTGAGATGGCAAATGTGTTAGAGTAAAATGATGTCTATTATTATTTTATTATGTATACTTATCCATGTGAATATTGATTCTTACCGTAACCATATGCAAATGTAAATGCTATTCAAGATTGTCTTATGAGCATCCTTGCAACTTTCATAATGCTATGCATTATTGACTTCTCTTTAGTGCTTTAAAGCTAAGAACGCAATACAGTTTAATTAACTGTCATTGATTGCTTTAAATATACGACTATTCCAGAACAACGTGTTTAATTCTAGTGAATGAATAGATCATGTATTGCTTTTTCAAAAGTTGCCAAACAACTCCCATGATTTAAGTTCTTCTATGCTTAATCATAACTGTTACCATAAATGTTATTAACATTAATATGTTTATTATCATTATTATTCAGATTCGCATTATTCACATTCATGTTAATTAGTATTATGAAGACTCTTTCTATTGACATGCTCTTCAGTGAGATATATTATGTCCACTACGATTTCATTAAGTTGTAAAACAACTTCCATTAGGGATGTAATAGTGAGCGCACTACTGTGTTTATCTATTACATAATGCCACAAGTAACACTGCGATACGACCCCTACCAAATGAGGATGCCAACGAGATCACCAACGAGGGCACCGAGGACTTCAACTAGGAAGATAGATAAAATAAGGTTTAAATAAGATAAGGAACATTGAGATGAAGTAAGATAAGATGATATTAAATAAAATACCTCACCATTTGTTTCATTCCTTCCGCTGAATCTTGAGAGACAGAGGGAGAGAGAGGTGATGCTGTGAGGTTGTTAAGCTGTTGTTGCATCAGCATTCGTTCATGCTTGGCTAGCGCAGCATCAGCCTTCAGGAGAACCACTTCCTGTTTCAAATCTTCATTTTTCTTTATTACTTTGTGCAGTTTTACCGCATTGGTCATTTCTGCTAATGACGCCATCTTTGATTGTAGGGCACTGTTCTTGCTTGTGAAAACAACCAGATTTGCTTTTTTCTAGTATGTAGGAAGCGCAAAATAGTTTGGTTCATCATTGATTGGTTAGTGGATAATAAATAACTCAAGACATGAAAATCTGAAAGAATAAAACCCACCTCTGAACCTACCAACTATCATATTAGTTAACAGCAACGTACATTGTATCAGTTTTTCTCTGGTAGGCAGTCACTTTCTGGTTCTATGTAAGTAAGATTTACCCCCGAGCCTCATTGGAAATGAACGATAAACTTGGATGTTCCATGAGTTCATTGAGGCCCCCGTGCTGGCAAAAATCCAAATAAAGATTAAGAAGAAGGAGGAGGGGGAGGAGGAGGAGGGGGAAGAGGAGGAGGAGGAAAGGGAGGAGGAGGAGGAGGAAGGGGAGGAGGAGGAAGGGGAGCAGGAGGAAGAAAGAAGAGGAGGATGATGAGGAGGAGGAAGAAAGAAGAAGAGTATGAGGAGGAGGAGCAGGGGGAGGAGGAAGGGCAGAAGAAGAAGAAGAAAAACTGGACAAATTAATCCAAAGGAAAGGTTTGTTATTATTCAGAAGGACATTAATTTCCTATTCCAAATTGATCAATTTTTGTTTTTCAATTTTCTCTGATTCATGCTTTCTTAATTAAATCACAGCACTCTACAAATACATACCTTAATGTCTTCAGACTTGCGTAAAAGTAAAAGGAATTTGACAAGCATTAAGCGACCAATTTGGACGCACCACTCAATCTCCCTTAACCGCATTAGAAGTCTACTTTTGCCCATTCTTCTCCAAAATATAAAATCATGTTGCTGAGTGAAACATTGCTTTGCAGTATCTAATAAAGATTCGGTATACAGCAATCTGAGTAGTTTGCTGATGCATTGCAAAATGTGAATGCTTTTATCTTAATTAGCTTTTCACTTAGTTTGATTTGGATCAATGATCATTAAATACAACATTTCACAAGTGCTTTAATCTCAACTCAAAACAACTGTTTTTGTTTTTTTTAGAAAAAAAAAAGAAAAAAATGCTGCGGCATGCTGATTTCTTTGAAATTTTATAATACTATGTTATAATAGTAGCACTTTAAGCATGGCTATTTTAATCTAAAGATAGAGTTTGTGGTTAGAGAGTTTTAAATCATTAAATTTTGCCGCTTTTTAGTTTGGCCATAACTGATATTTCATAACCAATGTTGCAGAGCATTATGTACGAATAGAATAAAAATAAACTAGCAGAGAAAACCTTAAGTAAAACAAGACAGGCTCTGCTTTGCATCTTGTTTGGCACTAATCTGGTATTTATAATACTTATGAATACAGTTTCAAAAAAGTGCAAAGGAATGAGATCACTAAATGTAGGAATGTGGAAATGGAAACTGGTTCAACTTAAAATGTTAGCTTTTGCAGACGACTCGGTGGTATTTGATGAGACACAACAAGATTTACAGTATAACGTCAACATCCTAAATAGTGAACTGCAAAAAAGAGGACTCAAATTAAATATTTAAAAAAAAAAATAAAACTATGGCAGAGAGCCCGAAAAAAACATAGAAAAAACATAGAATTGAAATAAAAAAGAGACACTTAAACAAGTAGATAACTACAAAATATCCAGGAGTCATAATGTCATCAAATTGTAGTCTTGAAGAAAAAATTAACCATAGAATTTCAAAAGCAAATAAAGTGTATAGTCAGCTTGGGCAAGCTTTTATAGGGGAAAAGAGAATTAACAACAACAAAAAATTATCAATATTTAATTCTATCTTTTGCCCAATTATAATCTACGGAAGTGAAACATGGAACTTAGATAAAAAAGATAAAAGTAGGTTGCAGGCAAATGAAATGAAAAGATAAATAGAAATAAGATAAGAAACACAAGAACTGGAGAGGAAGTTACACCAGAAAGCCTTGCACTTAAGATAGAGAAGAAGCAACTTCGGTTGTTTGGCCATGTAAACAGAAACTGGCATGATCCCAAAACAAATTTTAGAATGTAAACAGCAGGGAAAGTTGCCAAGAGATATTATGGAAAGAAGCAATCTCAGACATAATGGAAAAAAGGTTTAAATTAAAAATTTGTTGATGCATAAAAGAAGAGCCTAGATAGAGATCAGTGGCGAAAGTTTGTGGATAGCAATTAAACCCCACACTGAAAGGGACGAAAGGAAAAGATAAAGATAGAAAGATAAAAAGAATGAAAGAACGAAAGAAAGAAAAAATGAAAGAAACAGTAAGTTTTTGGTGTTGTATCTTGCAAAAATATCAAAATGAGCCTGTATCAACAATATGGAAAAAACAGATTTTTCCACCCCAATACTGCATGAAGGTCAAGGTCTCCAGGTTGCAGGCATAGAGTTCTGTGTCTGTGACTGCAGGTGCCAGTTGGCAGTCCTGGAGTACGTGGGCCGTTCTTTCCACTGGGTATTCATTGCTGTTGATCAGGCCCCATCTACTATACATAGACTCTGTGGACTTCCCCACCTTTGCCTTACTGGGTTATTACGTCACCAACTCCTTTTAAAAGGATATGAAAAAATAAAAGGCAAAAACAGACTCACAAGCAGAATGCCAATCCCTGTCATAATTCGACATTGGTTTGGGAGGAGTTCCATGTTGGCCCCCGCCATTTTCATTTTCCTAAAATGATGAAATTATCGACTGACACAACAGCACCACAGACTTCATCTTTTAGAAAATCAGCTTCATTTCATTTCCAAAGGCTTTTGACCGATTAAAAAAAAAAAGCAACTGGATGTCATACAGGGTAAGCAGCAGAATAATTTCCTGTGTAGAGGATCTTCCTTCCATTAGTTAACTCTTTCAGGTCGGCACGTGTCATGACGAGATGGTTGTCAGAAGATGTAGAATGAAACAATTTTTGTTTTTTAAAAATGTTGAATGGTCAAAGGGAAAGTATTCATATTACTATGATCTTGTCCTTTTTTCCTTAGTAGCGTCCCTTGTAGCATAGAGGGGAGGGTGGATCATGTGAACAACAAACAAATTAAGGAGATGTTGACTGAACTCTACATCTGATCTCTTGTTTGTTTTATCAATCCAAGTAAACAAAATTATGGCAAAAAGTGAATTGTTGGATGGAAATTCTCCTCACAAGATGGTTGTACATGTGTCTTTTTCTATTTCATTCTGTTTCTTCGATTCCAACTCAGAGTCTTTTACTTAACCGCACAAGATTCTGAATCCAAATATAACAAAAAAAGCTATTTGTGATTTTGTGAAGCAGGTAAGATTTGGTCTACATCCAAACACGGTGTTGAGGTTCAACTTCTTTGAGTTAAGAAGTGGTTGGCCAATATGAAACTCCTTCCTGTCCTTTCTTTTTCAAATTAAAAACATTTTCTGAGTGTGACTGTCCCAGAAAAAAAAAAAGAGCATAGGGTAGCAACTTTTAGTTCCTTCACATAAAATGAAGTTGAGGTAAGAAATGAAGGTCTTGAGCTATTTCACTTGATGCTGAACATTTAAACCAAGCACTTATTAGATGTATGTGATTCTTCACACTTTGACACAGGTGGACAAACAAAGTCTGTCAAGAACCAAGACAGAACAACGTCCCAGAGTTTTTGTTTTGCTTTGCTATCCATACCCTTCCTACCGCTTGAACAATATCTGGACCAAACTCCAAGGAGACGGGATGAACTCTGGATCACAAGAAATGAAGACAGGCAGAAGATTGGTCCTCTGTGCCTAATCATAATGAAAAATAAAAGGGGTATTACTCGATCTTAACTTTTAACGAGGGAATTTTTTTTCAGGTGCTTAATGAAGTGAGAGTACCTTCAAGATAATTGGTGTTATGGCTTGTGTATGCCTATGAAGTCTATCATGTTGTATGTATATCATTTGAAAGAGAATAAAATCCTCTAAAAGATAAACTAGATACATTAAATGAAATGTATGGGTCAAAAATTATTTTGTTAAGAAGTGGATAGAAAAGGGAAAAAAACATAAACAAAAAGCACTATTCTCAAGAATACTTCTCACTAGTCACTGTTAGTATTGAGTTTACCTTACCTTAATTCTCTCTGAGCAAGGAGGCACATAAGGCTTGGATGTTATTTTTCCAGTCAGTTCTGTCTGCAGCTGCACGTCGTGCCGACTCCCACATCGCCCAGCCTGCTCTATCTCTTCCCACCTCCACCATTCTCCGCCATGTCATTCTGGGGCGCCCTCTCTTCCTCTGTCCTTCAGGGGTCCATTCCAGGGCAACAAGACAATCTTCATGCCCCATCCAACACCATCTCTGTCGCCTAATCTGCTCGCTTATCCTTCCTGATCCTGCCATCTCAAGAACGTTCTTATTCGGAGTATCGAGTTTAGTATCACAAAACACTTTACGGTCATTTGATTGAAGTAAGAAACACACTCAAACTCACATTTACTGTTTATTGTCCGCAATCGCTCCAAAAAGTCAAATTTTCAAGCTTTCTAGTATCTCAGGAAATTGAAACGCACACAAAAACTTCCAAATTATAGAAAAAAATCTCGTACAAAAACGCACAAAAGCTGAAAATGTTCTGGTTTCAATTCGAATAGATGTCAGCGACGTAAAAAAATTGGATACGACCATTGTTGTATTCAATCAATTTTTAATGCTAACTGGTCTTATTTCTATGACAAACGATTGATGCCATTGGACGCTCCCACCATCCAATATCCGTTAAAGAGTTTAGCCAAACAATAGTTGCTGTTGCCTTGGTAAGATCTGCACATTGAAAAAGACCAATGAGCCAATTTAACACAGGGCATCGTCCCAGAGTCATGAAAAAAAAAAAATCTTATATTGAAGAGATTTGAGTCAGACCTTTTCAACTGTCTACCAATTTTGCCAAACTATGAAATAGAAACATTAGAATTTCCTTCCTCACATTCAATCCTATTGAATCACTAGTATTGGTAAAACTGATTAGTATTTTGGGTATGTCTTGTTAAGACCAATCAAGAACAACCTAAATATATCATCCTCTTCATCTGAAGCAAGTAAGTAAGAGAGACGATCTTTACAGCTTCGGAAAAGAGCTCATTCAAGAGGCGCCGATGGTGGACGAGAAGGGGTGGAACTAGAGTTGATGAGATATCAATCTAGATTCTACATGATGATGGTTCAACCCATATAAACCAAAGGTGGAATTTTGTCATGAAATTCAGTGAAAAAGTGTAAAATGGTGTACAATCAATTAAATAGGACCTCATTTTCCATAATTTTTTATTTTGATATCCATTTTGCTTGGTTTTCATTTTGTCCTTTTTTAAGTACACTGGGCATAGGTGTATGAAAGATTTGAAGAAAATTTGGTTCTCATATAATGTTTTTTATTTGAAATGATAACTTAATATGACTTTTTGGCAACACACAATTTCCTTTATGATCTTTTATTGATCGATACAACACGTTTTTGCATGTAATGCAGCCCAGCGGTGCATTAGGAGGGGTCATATTTCAGGGAGAACACAATATGCAGCTAGCTTTGACTACAATAATGAAATCTCCTTTGCTCTGGCATTGGTTCCAGGTGGTGCCAGACACTCTATGAGGGTTTCATCATGCACAAAATGGGTGGTGCTACTTATAGAATTTCTTTCCTGTATTGGTGTTTTTAAAAAGTTTGCCGACAGATCCCAAGTGGCATTTTAAAATTAGATGGTCAAGTGATAGAGCTTTTTTGGTTAGGTTTTTTCTGTGCAATTGACAGGCATTTTGATAGCCACATCTAGCTTGAAATCAGTGGCCACCCACCATCATTTCTTGCTGCGAATTGAAATTCTACAGATTTTGCAGCCTAGCGTTGTGGTATATTATGCCAACGCCTCCTCATGTTCTTGAGATATAAAGATTATGAATAATGTTGGTTTTTTTTAATTCAATGCCCTAGTAAAAAAAAAGGATTTCCTTGGGCAAGTGTGATATAAGACCATACACAACCCTACATCAAGGACCTTGATCCATGTGATACCCTACACCAGCTCCTTGGTACTGCTCAGGATGTATTGCATATCCACTGGGTGTACAACCACATCATATGGTTAGAATCCAAAGCAAATAAATTTATCCTTCTAATGCTGTACCCATCAAGACACCATTGACTGTCTACTGACATATTTTGTTGGATATGAAAAAAATTTTACTGATTCAGTCCCAGTATGATTTGCAGGATTTCCCAACCAGGACCGTGAGTCATGGATTTTAACAAGGAGGTGACAGAGAAAGACACCAATTTTCAACCATTTGTAAACATAACACATATACATTGTCATATATCATTGTTTTCAGGAAAGAATATAGAATTCAAATTTACCATGCAATAATTTTTCACTAACCATTCCAGTTAAGTGGTCGATTCATCCCAGAGGCTTATTACAGCTACATAATCCAAAAGTTTATTTAGTCAGCAATGTTCACATAAAATTTCACATAGATCCGAAGAGTATTTATTTTTTAAGATTTTTTTTCCATCAGGGATTCTAACGCTACAAAACTACAAAAATCGAGAAACAGCAAAAAATATAAAAATACAAAATGAAAATACGTCTTTCTAAAATTCGAATAGATTGCAAAAGGAAGCTACAGTTATACTGAGTGCAGTACAAGATTTAGCTGTAGTTTCGTACAAACTGCTGTGGATATTTAGTTTCGTTTTTATCGAGCCGCTCACACCGGCTTGTGGTAAATTTATGCGAAAGCATGAGCCGGTCCCACCGGCTTGTGGGACTGAATCAGTTAAACAATGGCTGTTACGTTAGTGATAATGTGATGATATAGCTTTGGTATATTTATTGCATCTTTGTGTTAAATTTAAATTGTCAGCAGGATGATAGGGCAACCAAAAGCAGGGTTCTTCACATCACCATGTAGCCAGAAATTATGAGTTTGCATAAGCTCTCATTCACTGGTGTTCTTTTGGTTTCTGGCGTACTTCATTGTCTCTAGAACAATGTTTTCGATGAGCTTCTCATTGAAGAGAAGCTCAAAATATCAGGCAGGAATGAGTTCTTCTTATTGGAAAGTTTGGCCACCAAAAGTAAATCCGGATCCGTATTGATTCATCGTCTCAGATGCTTTTCAGTTTCCAGTTGGCTTTTCTTGTTTGTCTTTGAAGATTTTCTCTTTATCGTTCGTTTCTTTGAGCCATTACGGGGCCGGATATTTCATTAGGGATAATTAATGCCTTTTTTAAATCATCACTTGCATCCTATTCATTAGATTGTGTCCCCATCCACCTTGTGAAATGATCAAACATTTGCCTTCTTTATGTAATCATCCTGCACCTCATTGTATTGTCAATTATAAGAATAGGTAGCTATAGGTGTTTCATCGTGGTAACTGATGAATAAAAATTCATTAGCATTCAATACATGGGGAAAATGATTCACGTTTGAATCATACGAGTTATAAACAAAAAAAAAAGGAAAGGTCCATCTGGAATATGCAATTTGTAATAATTGTACACGCGGTTCGTGAAAAGTTACAAAATTGAGAGATTACAGCATCTACGTGCACCATTTTACACTCTTTGTCTTATTGTGAACACTAAAATGATATAACATATAGTGCTACAAATAGGCCCACATACTAGCATAGTATCTGGTGGAACCTGATTGGTGTCAGTTGATCCCAGTGTCTTAAAAAAGGACATTTGGAGTAAAACCTTACTGGGGCCACTTCACCCCAAAGTCCTTTGAAAAAGACACTTTAACTTTTTATAAATCATAAAACATGATTCAATATTTAGGGGGTAAACTTCCTAAAATCAATAAAAGTATTAGTTTTGGAAAATATTAAATAAGGCAGAAATATGTTTTTGTCAAAAATTGTGTAAAATCAAACTTACCTTTCAGTAATGAGCAAGTTTTCATATTTTTTTTTTTTTTTTTTTTTTTTGCCACTCCCTTCCAGTAAAAATGAAACAGGAAGCACAAAACACGTGTCTCAAAGCCAAAGTCGATTTAAATCACTTAACAAATAGTTAATCTGGAAACATCAACCAGAATTTTGTTCATAAACTGAAGTTGGTGACTTAAATGACACAAAATACGCTGTGTCCTTAAGACACTGGGAGCAAATAGTTTCGTGGCATGGCTTCTAGCTTGTTCTCATCACTGGCAACAGTCTTTGCGTCTAAAGAGAGAAGACGGTTAGATAATGCTCATTATTCTACTCACCAAAATCGTTTATAAAATTCTTTTAAAAGAAACAAATGCTGTTGCCTCCTTCCGTCTTCTGATTTCTGCCAGTTTCTGAGATTGGAAACTGAAGACATCGACTTCATGGAAGATCCACAGTTCCTGGAAAAGTAAGCCATCTGGCTACTTCTAATTTCGCTTTTCCTCAAAGACAGAAAAAAAGATCCGCACAGCACAACAACCAAACAAAAGGACTGTTTGAGATCTTTGGAACAACCTGATCTGAATGCCCAATTCAATTCAATATAACTCAGTTCAATATATTTTATTTATCCCAAATGGTAAAATGAAGAATAACTATTAAGGGAGAACAATGATTACTCTTAGTTTTTTTTTGTAGGGGGTGTTTTTTGTTTGTTTTTGTTTTTTTCTTCAATGAGCAAAAGCACAGATTCGATAGAACGTGAAACTCTTTTTATAAGTTTAACAGTAAAATATCATTTTGCAGCTGAACGCATGAGATGTTTCACTGTCATTATTCTAATGGAGAGACTCAGGATTGTATATTTTCAGTCGGCCCCATAGATCTATTTATAGCGCTGATATTGTGTAATATTTATATACCAATCGGCTGTCCTTATTCACATCACCCTTTTCCCATTGGCAGTATTAATAAACCTTTCGCAAACTTTACGCAATGGTTTTACGAAAGGTTTACGACCAATTAGTCGTGAAACCCTTTACAAGATTGAAAGCACCATAACCAACGGATCGATCACTTTCTGTGTAACATTGGCCAAAAGGATCGCGAATAAGGAGAGCCGTCAGACAGATTTATGTGGCTGATAATTTCTAACTTATGCCATGAGTCAACAAGTAAAAGTCTATCATAATTTAAGTGTTTTGTTCCAAAATATAAGTGAAAGTATCCATTCGAAGCTTTTCAACTACTTTTTCTTTAACACACATTGGTTGGTCTGTTGGCTAAGATGGCGAATTCTATGTTTAACTAAGGATTAGAGAGAAAGGGATGTTTCGAGTAGCCACTGCTATCTGAATAAATAGGTCTCAGCCAACTGTTTTTTGGTTGTTTGTTTCTCCTCCCCCTCCCCTCTTTCCCACTCCTCCTCCTCTTACTCCTCCTTCTTCTTTCCGCCAGTTTCACCCACCAGTGTCTCCCACCAGTGTCACACACAAGTGTCACCCACCAGTCTCTCCCACCAGTGTCACCCACCAGTGTCACCCACCAGTGTCTCCCACCAGTGTCACCCACCAGTGTCACCAAGCAGTGTCACCCACCAGTCTCTCCCACCGTGTCACCCACCAGTCTCTCCCACCAGTGTCACCCACCAGTGTCTCCCACCAGTGTCACTCACCAGTCTCTCCCACCAGTGTCACTCACCAGTCTCTCCCACCAGTGTCACCCACCAGTGTCACTCACCAGTCTCTCCCACCAGTGTCACCCACCAGTATCTCCCACCAGTCTCTCCCACCAGTGTCACTCACCAGTCTCTCCCACCAGTGTCACCCACCAGTCTCTCCCACCAGTGTCTCCCACCAGTGTCACCCACCAGTCTCTCCCACCAGTGTCACACACAAGTGTCACCCACCAGTCTCTCCCACCAGTGTCACCCACCAGTGTCTCCCACCAGTGTCACCCACCAGTCTCTCCCACCGTGTCACCCACCAGTATCTCCCACCAGTGTCACCCACCAGTGTCTCCCACCAGTGTCACCCACCAGTGTCACCCACCAGTATCTCCCACCAGTGTCACCCACCAGTGTCACCCACCAGTGTCACCCACCAGTCTCTCCCACCGTGTCACCCACCAGTGTCACCCACCAGTGTCACCCACCAGTGTCTCCCACCAGTATCTCCCACCAGTGTCACCCACCAGTCCCTCCCACCAGTCTCTCCCACCAGTGTCTCCCACCAGTGTCACCCACCAGTGTCACCCACCAGTCCCTCCCACCAGTGTCACCCACCAGTGTCTCCCACCAGTGTCTCCCACCATTGTCACCAACCAGTGTCACTCACCAGTGTCACCCACCAGTGTCTCCCACCAGTGTCACCAACCAGTGTCACCTACCAGTGTCTCCCACCAGTGTCTCCCACCAGTCTCTCCCACCAGTGTCACCTACCAGTGTCACCCACCAGTGTCTCCCACCAGTCTCTCCCACCAACCATCCGAACACAATTTGAGAGAGAAGAGAGAACGGTTGTATGTAGGGTGATTAAGACGACAGTTCAGATCTAGAAGATAATTGTTTGTCTGTTTATTGGAGGTTTTAGGGCCCCACCACACACGAGGGTCATAGAGGAGGCCAGAGGAAAGTGAGATGATAGAATTATTTATAAGAGGGAACAGATCAAACCACAAACAGCAGAGAGATGATTTACTTTAAAAAAATTAATATCATCTCTCAAAACACATATCGACACCACCGAGAGATGATTTACAATTACAAAAAATATCATCCCTCCTTACAAAAATAAGCAATGGCCATCACAAAAAACAGCATTATGGTACAGGAAGACCCAAGATCTTTAAACCCCCTTTGCGTACAAAAGTACTCAGTACGTTTAACTTG
>JBCIKM010282747.1:0-11827 GCA_039654465.1 Melibe viridis | reverse complement strand
CCCCCCCCCCCCCCCCCCCCCCCCCCCCCCCCCCCCCCCCCCCCAAAATAAAACTCCCGACATGGTGAGGACTAGTTAAAAGAATCTTTCATACGGCCTGGGCAACAGCCAAGATAATGTGATAGTATTCACCTTCACCCTCAGTCGATACCGTATGACTACTATTATACTGAATAATGAGTTCAGGAACAACGTTCTGAGAAACGATATCAAATACCAAGAACGCGAAACGATACCAACAGAGTTTAATAAAACGGATATTTGAAGGAGCTCCATACCGATTTTTGTGATGCATGATCAGAGAGATACAGAAAATTCTTATTTTTTCCCCTGTGATCATATTTTCCTACAGTAGACTCGGGATAACACGATGTCCACGGGACCCCTAAAAAAATTGTGTTAACAGAAAATCGTGTTAACAGGAACTCAACTTGAGCCATGGATAATAGCAATGCAAGCCGGTACGTCAAATGGGAATGTTTGGGGGAAAAGGACCAATATGGGGCCGTAAACCAGAAAGCTGGGTCCTGAAAAGGACCAGTTAAACCCGAACCATACTTCGATATTTTGTATACACAATGAACGTAGTGTCCTATTTTTTGGGGTCATACTTTTATATAGAGAAAATATTCGTGTCCCATTTTTTGGGTCATACTTTTATATAGAGAAAATATTCGTGTCCCATTTTTTGGGTCATACTCCCCCCCTCTCTCTTTCTCTCTCCCTCCCTCACACTCTCTCACAATGTTAGTGCGAAATTTTTTATTCTTTTTTTCATGATTTCTGGGACCTGGGAAAAAAATTGGTTTGGCTGAAAATCGTGTTAAGCAACTTTGTGTTATGCGGAGGCTACTGTATTTGCTTTAAAAATTGGTTTCTTTTTTTTTTTTTACTGGTTGGCATTTCTGATTGGATCTTTCAATAAAAAGCATCTAAACTTTTCATAGCAGTTGTTCCAAACTTAATTACAGCTGATAGAAAGTAGAGAGACTGATACTAAAATTTGCCATGACATGATTGCTAAAGTTTTACACATAATAATTCAATTAACACAAAGGTTAAAATATTTTTTTTAAAAAGGGTCTCTTTATCCATAAAATTTCATTCCTTTGATGAAAAAATTAAAACTGAGATCACTGTTTCAGTGTCAGTAAAAGTGAAGATGTTTAGAACACTGAAGTAATGGCGGGGGGAGCAGACACACCTTGAATCAAAGATTGTGAAAATAGTAATTGTATGAGTACAGTGTCGAGATTGGTACACTGGACCAGCAATCCAGAGATCCGTGGTTTGAGTCCCGGCTGTGTTTTTTTTTGATAGACAATTCATTTACCGTTCTCCATGGCTTTGTCTTGTCCTCCTCTCGACATCGTACTCATACAATTACTATTTTCACAATCTGAAGATGTTTAGCCCTTCAAGTGTCACTCGTATCAATCTGTGATGGGAATGGTGAGGGTATTATATAATTGCTGAGGGTATTGTATAATTGTTGAGGGTATTGTATAATTGTTGAGGGTATTATATAATTGCTGAGGGTATTATATAATTGCCGAGGGTATTATAAAATTACTGAGGGTATTATAAAATTGCTGAGGGTATTATATAATTGCTGAGGGTATTATAAAATTGCTGAGGGTATTATATAATTGCTGAGGGTATGATAAAATTGCTGAGGGTATTATATAATTGCTGAGGGTATTATATAATTGGTATGAAATTAAAATATTCATTGAAGTTCTTGTACTCTGTGAATTCTTTAAATACAAAGTAGAATGAAAAATTGAGTCAAAGATAAGGGTTAAGGATTACAACAAAAAACCATAGCATACCAGGTGTGTGCAGAGGGTAGTCGATCAGTGGACCGGTCGTCACGGTGGATCTGGAACTTTTGAGTGCCGTTCATGCCTTCCAGGTTGGCGAAGCCTCCCAGGGGTACCTTGGAGGTGCCTGTCACAAACTGCAGGAAGTTGGCACGCTCTGCCTGGTCAAAGGACCTCAGGGCACGCCAGAACCATTGGATCTGGCAACACAACAACAACAACAATACAGATTATAAAGAGCAAGCTAGAAATCGGGGGAAAGTCATTCCACATGAAACCACAAGTCATTTACGGAAAGCTTAAAAGCGACAACTAGACAGAAAATATCTTGCATCCAGGTGTGCAGAGGAGAGACTGTTGCAGCCTGATAAGCCTTGTTGAATTCAGGAGGTTTAAGTTTCTGATCCAGGAGGTTTAGTTTCTGAATCCAGGAGGTTAAGTTTCTGAATCCAGGAGGTTAAGTTTCTGATCCAGGAGGTTAAGTTTCTGATCCAGGAGGTTAAGTTTCTGAATCCAGGTTCAAGTCTCTGAATCCAGGAGGTTAAGTTTCTTACTTTAAAAAACAAACAAAAAAACTCATAAAACAAGATTCCTCCAAAGACAGTGAAAGATACTCGGAAAGATGGTCGAAGCAGTCTGAAAGTCTGTTTTTTTGTTGGGTTGGCTTTTTAAGGACACAATTCTACTAATGGTTTTGAAAAAAAATGACCATTTTTTCATATATTTTTTTAATCTTCATGAACAAATTAGAAAATGTCTACATTTGATGTTACTCTTAGAATTTTGAATTAAATCCTGGGTGGATAATAAATATATATATAAAATAAGTGTGGCCTCATTTGTTTTGTTTTTTTTTGCTGACAAAGACAAACCTACATGTCTCCAACCTGGAGAGACCTCAAAGCTTTACATCCATCCCTAATACACTGATTTGGCAGTGATAGCAATAAAAGTCCCAAAGACAGAAGTTGGTGACAACATGTTAGAGCATCAACCTTGTCGGCTAGCGCCACAAATGACAATGCAGACAGGTGAATACACTGATTGATTGATGGATGGATAGCTGGATGGATCTATAGATAGATAGATGGATGGCTGGATGGATGGATGAATCACTAGATGGATGGATGGATCGCTAGATGGATGGATTGATCGCTAGATGGATGGATGGATGGCTTGATGGATGGATGGATCGCTTGATGGATAAATGGATCGCTAGATGGATGGATGGATGGTTTGATGGATGGATGGATCGCTAGATGGATGGATGAATGGATAGATGGATGGATGTTTTGATGGATGGATGGATAGATGGATGGATGGAGGGCACTGAGGAGAGAGATGGCAGTGGGTACCTGCAGGGAGGTTGCCTGGTACTTGATGTACTCCGTGTTGCCTTTCAGGTCATCAATGTCGATGGTGGGCAGGCCCGAAATGAGCAGCTCCAGCTCCTGCTCCGTGAAGATGGAGACGAGTTTCTTGGGGATGATGTCATAGAAGCCTTCCAGGAAGGCATTGAGCTGCTGCCGTATGGCACCCGTCATCTTCATCTGGCACACCAGTTTGACGTACTCTCGCTTGTTGTCTTCCGTCACCAGCACATTAGACCCTCCTGTCATCAGTTCTCTGGTCTCTGTCACACCAAACTCTTGAACCTGGTCATGATTCAGAGAAGGAATTTAAACGTTTGAGGTGTGAAAAGAGCAGACATTAAAATATGTGTATTTTCTCAATCAAAAATGTGTATTTTCAACAAAAAATGCGTATCCACCCTCAGATGATGGAACACAGAGAAGAACAGGAATGCAGACAATAATTCCAACGTGAAAAGATGCAGCAGTGATCCAGTTGTTGTATTACATCCCAAGGCAAAAAATGAAATATCCAACTCATTTTACAACACATATCTTCCCTGTTACACCCGCTAGTTCTCACTAATTAATTGCTGTCATCAAAGAGTGGCATCGTTGGTTCTCCGTCGACACTAACCAGTCAAATTATTGCCGACCGGACACATTTGTGACCTAACGGTCCGTTGAAATGGCTGGACTGCGAAAGCTGAGCACCTTTTCGCTCTATTCCCTGCATTTTCAAGACCATATTTTTTCTCCAACTGCATTTCCCCTTCTTTCTTTTTTTCTCGAAAATAAAATATCTGACTTGTGATATCAAATACCAAGTACGCAAAACGATACTAGCGGAATTAACTGCTATATTACTGGATATTTGAGGAAGCTCCATAAGATTTTTGTGATGTGTGATCACCGACTTAGGGGGATACCAAAAATTCGTATTTTTCCCACATGATCAATTTTCTTATTTCCTTTAAAAATTTGTATAAAATTCCTATTTATCGTACTTGTTGGCATCTCTTAAAGAGGTATATTTACAAAATAAGTGAGAAGAAAAACACAATAATTCAGTCTAAATACATAGAAAGGCACTTGCAAAATTAAGGGGAACTTGTGGCATTAAGTAAAGCAGTTAACCATGAGCTCAGTGAAGCTAATCCAGTGACAATAAAATAATATACAGAATTGGATTGGACACGGCTAAGACTAATCCTTTACCCACCTCAGTGCTGAAATACAGATCATAGCCCAAGTCAGCCACCGTGTTCTCCAGGAGGAAGTGCAAGCCTTGGTAGAAGGCGTAGTCTTCGCTCTCCATGTCTGTGTACTTGACGGCCAGGCCCAGCATGTGTTTGTAGAAGGAGCGGGTGAAGTAGCAGTCCAGCAGTTTGTTGTCGTAAACGGCCTTGGCGATGATGCGCCCCACGAACTTGAAGTAGCTCAGGTGGTTAGAGTTGCAGTGGGAGGAGGGGCTAATGGTATAGGTGACCCGGTCGCCTGGCGAGGTGCGGAAGAGGGCGTAGTTGGGGTTGAAGATCTCATGGGAGATGATGATGTACCATTCACGGAGTAAACCACCTGCATCTTGCCCTTCCTCACCTGTACAAGAGGTAACAAGTAAAGTGCAGTGTGTTTTATTTTATTACTGAACGATATAGACTTTGAATTGTTCCAAAACTAGTGGGACAATGACTTCTATTTTTTTTGCAATGGGTCAGAGTTTTTATTGGCAGGAGATCGTGCAATGAACCTGTTCTTGTCGCTGACGTCATTGTGTGATGCACTTTTTATTTTTGATTGATTGAGAATTTGTAAAGCTCTGCAACTTAAAGACAAA
Source organism: Melibe viridis (assembly GCA_039654465.1). Classification (NCBI taxonomy): domain Eukaryota; kingdom Metazoa; phylum Mollusca; class Gastropoda; order Nudibranchia; family Dendronotidae; genus Melibe; species Melibe viridis. The sequence goes on along the minus strand of JBCIKM010282747.1, from coordinate 6,815 downwards.
GATTTCTTTATTATTTTTGGGCAAAGAGTCAGAAAAAGTATTAAATTTTTGTTGACAGGATATTATGTTAATGCAACTTACTGTTTCTTTACAGTGACATCATTAGAGTGCTGCACCGATTTTGGCTCAGACAGATTTTTTTTTTTATGCGGAATGTGAAAATTAAAAAAAGCAAATGTCACAATCTGTTTCAGAAAATACCGAGCAAGTGGTGGGAACAGTAGCAGAGAGAGTATTTGTTATACAGTCTTCCAAGTTTCAAGCATTCCCAGTTCACCTTCAAAGACGATGTAGAATCTCTGCTTCCATTCCTCCGGGGAGCGTCGGAAGAGCTCCCTGAAGGAATCTTCAAACACATTGGACCTGCGCACGTGGACAGGAAGGTCTTCACGCCGAGCCCCCTCGTTCAGTCGCTCCAACTGCTGGCGGAAGTAACGCCGTTTCACATCAAAGTCCAGGATCCTCATGTGGTCCACCAGGACCGAGAAGGGACCCTCAGACAAGGGAAGCGTGGACTGGCGCAGAATTTGGTTGAGGACAGTGCGATGTGTTTCTGTGGGGAGAGTTAACCATACACGCAAAGCTCTGAAGGATGTGGAAGTTTTCATCTCACTTTTGTCATTCATAAGACAAATGTTAAAAACATGTTAAAAACAGTAAAAACACACTCCAAGACAGAAAACATTCAAAGAGAGAAAAAAAGAAAAAGCCAAACCTAGTAATAAAATATCAGAAATAACTGCGTTTTTGGACACAGATAGGAGATATAACAACAAATAAAAAGAAAAAAAAATAGGACAGAATGATTTACCGGCAAATTTCAGGAATTTCTGGGTGTCGGCAGGTAGATGGGAGACAGCAGCAACCGAGGATCCAGAACTGCTATCCCCTCTGGCAACAAGGGAAGAGGAAGCCACATCTCCACCAGAGCTGCCAGAGCCAGAGGAGTTGGAGGCGGCTGTGGCAGGGCTGGGCGGAGCCATCTCCAGGTTGAGGTGAGCCAGCTGGTCTTCGCGGCGAGATGCCGGCTGCTCGGAAGGCTTGCTCTGCTTCTCACCTGGCCCAGGAGATAGAGTTAATCCAAAGCCTGATGAGCCGAAGGGGTGCATGCTGTTCTGTACATCAGCTTGGCTCGACAGCCGTACAATCATTGATTTCAAAACCCTCTAAAAACTGATTTGCATTGGTTCTTGGTAATTTTATCTTCAGTCTCTTGCCCTCTTGGTTCAACACTCTTTCGCCAAGGTACACACAGGACAAAGAAACAATGTTTTAATCAGTTTTAGAGGGTTTTACAATCAAAGTTCAACCTCAAAATTCATTCTCTCATTTGGTGCATTGAGAAAACTAGTCTTAAAACTTAAATTAAACCAGGAGGTATAAAATGTTGGACTTGAGAAACGAAATGTTTCAAGCTGTTGGTGATTAGTCTTCATGGTTCCAATAAGTGCTGTCCTAAGAGGGAACAAATATATCCAAACCTGATGTACTATGTAATTATTTTTTTTCTCTCTGTATGGTGAAGTTAACTGTTTTCGATTGTCAACATGTATGGAATATAATCATTCATATCTTTTAAAGTTTTTACTTCCTGTACTTTCTATCAAGAGCTTGCCTTGTCCCTGAAATAAAAGCTAGAGAGGAAAGCACAACTACTTATAGTCAGAATAAAAATAAACAGAATATAGTATAGGCACAGTGCCGAGGTGAGTCAAAGCCATAGAAAGAAAGGAAAAAAAAAAAAGGAAGTCATCGGAGGAGAGAATCGAACCCAGGACCTGCTAGGCCTGTCCACTGCCAGAACAGCAGGCTTACAAACTGAGCCATCCACCACTCCACTTATAGTCACTTCATTTCAAAGATTTTAAAACTTTGATCAGCTCCAGAATGCAGAGCACATCCAATAATGGAGGAACGCTCCTTCTTGCAGGATCTCCGGAGAGCAACATATTTCCCTAGCACCAGTCCCACCCCTGAATACTGTAACGCTGGGTGCTGAGCAACAAGAGCTGTGGCAGACTGCCAGCCAAGTTTCTCCAACTGACAGGATTGGGCATGATATGACTGTAAGGGAAGAGAGAAGAAGAGGAAGAAGAAGAAGGATGCGTTTACCTGCATGCACGATAAAGAAGGCCTCAACGGCAGGCTGCAGGATGAGCACAGCGTGGTGGTCGGGGGTCTGGGCCAGCTCGGCCAGGCACTGGCCCAACACGTCCCACAGCTGGTCCAGCCACAGCTGCTCACTTAGGCGGGGCAGCGGGCACACGGGGGCAGCGGCCGATGATAAGGCTGCCTTCTCTTCAGCCTTGGACGAGGAGGTGCCTGCGAAAATTAAACAAGTGACATAAAAAGTAGTGTAAAAAAAATAAAAAATTAAAGAGAATTCCCTGTATTGAATCCAGTGCTGGAGATTCTTTACAGTCCATCCCAAGGGAAGACTAGAATTACAGAAGAATGAAAAACAGAATTTGCAACTCCATTACGCAGTTTTTTTTAACGTAGCTGTGATTCCTACAAAAAACAAAACAAAACAAAACAACTTTGGAATATAAACATACACCTTCAACACATAACAACTGGCTTCAAACTTACACGATCAGAGTGTTGTTTTCATCAATCATAAGCTCTTTCATTCATGGGTATACTACCCCCCCCCCCCAGCATTCTTTTCACATTGCTCATCATTATTGGTGCGTTTCAAAGTAACTATACATTAAGGGTGGGATTTTTGTTTTGCCTGTTTCAGGGTATTTAGACTGTAAACAGTTAAGACTCACACACGCTTTACTTAAAGTCACCATCAATATAAGAGTAATTACACACACACACACACACATGTAATACTTTGCTCACCTGGCGCAGCATCCACTTCCATGGCATTTTCCTCCACAGCCTCGGAAACAGAGCCGGTCAGTGCGGTCTCCCTCACCACATCGGAGGAGTGTAGCGGTCCAGTGGCAGCGGGCATAACAGGCAGTGACGCCCCCTCACCCAGCATGTGGTTGACAATGTGGTTGATCTCTTGGACTGAGGGTGCAGCAAAAAACACACATCATCACACAACAACAGCAATAAAAAATAAAAAAAAAAGAAAGGGGGAAAAAAGAAGCAGTACTAAGGTCCTAATAACCACCAGTACCAACTCCTCACCTGATATTCACAGCTAGTTGGACTATACATGTAAGTCAAATGGCAGTGAAGAAGGGGCTATGCTGTCCATGTTTGATTAACCAGGAATTTTAAAAATAATCAAATGAGGGTAAAAAAATCCCTGTGTGAAATAATGTGTTTCATAAATTTCAATTTTTAATAAATTAATAGTGTGCTGATGAAACAGACGGCCTATTTTCAAAGAAAAGAAGACAGAAAAAAAGAGAGAGATAGAGAATGAGAAAAGGAAAGAATAAAAAAAAAAAAACATGTTCAAGCTTCCCCTTCATTCAAATGACAGAACCACCCAAACCCAGGACAGAAAACTGGCACCCCTGCGACGCTGCCTCTAATGGAAGTCTGGGGTATTGAAGAAATTTGTGAGATTTCTTCTTTTCTGACGACTCACTTCTCAGGAGGGAGCCCTTGATGTCCAGTCCTGCAGTCCTGGCAGCATCACGTAGCTGAATGATGACCTTCAGGATGCGCAGGAAGAAGTGCTGACTAGAACTCTTGGAGGTCAGTTGGGACATGGACGGGAGGTGAAGCTCTCGGCCAGTCTTCACAGACGTTGGTGCCGAAACCACAACACTGGCTCCACTTGAAAACCTATGGGATAAGATGCATCTATTTTTGTGATGGTTGTACAAATAAGAGACATATACGATTACTTCAAAATAATAAAGATATGCACTGCTTTTGACCAAATAGTTTTTATTCTTTTCAACCATTTTCACCTCTATACTACTACTATAAATTTTGGCTGAGAGGAGAGCAAGTTCAGTCACATTTTTTCAAAATAAAAATTAAGAGACACACGAAATCATTTTTATAAAACGCAGGGAAGCTGATAATCAAAACGACAATAGAGATATCCCCATAAGCATGCACTTAGAAGCAAGTTGAATCCCATATTGATCACATCAAAGTTTACATCCATGCAAAGACTTTCAGTAAGCCTCTGACATGTTACCGCCTACTCAACTCACCTATCGGCCAAAACCCCTTTGGTGCTCTTGGAGGATGATGCCCCAGAACTACTAGCTGCTCCCATCGCTCCTTCTTCTGTTGCAGATGCCCCAGCGGTGGAAGGCGTCGCAGGGTGACTGCCGCGGTCCTCATTGGACGACGATGACATCTCGCCCGTGGTGGCAGCCTCCATCTGGACCACACTGTTGCTGCTACTGCTGCTACTAGAGCTACTGTTGAGTTTGGTGAGTTCCTCCAGCAGCTCTTGGATGTGCCCACAAACCAACAGGCCCAGCTGACGAGCCCCAGAGAGCAGCAGGTTGAGAACAGCTGCCCTCGTGGCCGGGTTGGCCCAGGAAAGTTCCAGAAGCATGTTGGTGGCATCCTCTAGACCCTCCTCTGAACAAGATTTGGAAGTCAACACCTGAAATGAAAAATTGTAAACGATGACTAGTTCTGTTTTAAAAATTTTCAACTATTCAGTATGTATTGGTGCTCTCCAACTTCTTTTCCTTTTTTTTTTTTAAAGGTTTGGAGTAAGCCTTGTGGTAGATCGGCTCATTGGTCTCCCTCAATGAACAGATCCCACCAAGGGAACAGCAACTATTGTTTGGCTTAAGAACGAGTAATACCTCACATTATGTATTGCTCATTATGCCACGCAAGATTAGGCATGGTGGACTGATCCTCTGCCTGTCTTTATTTCTTGTGATCCAGCGTTTGTCCCAGCTCCTTGGAGCTGCTGGGTCCCGACACTGCTACAGCGGTATGAAGGGATATGTATAACAAAACAAAAACAAGTTTGGAGTGAAATATCAAAACTATCAATCAATTGCTCTTCATTTCCAATCTTCACTGCTACCAACAACAAGATAAAAATAAACTGTAGACAAGTTATACTTATGAACTATTCATGAAGACTACCCCTTGCGGGCAATTTTTTTTTTTTTTCTTATAAGATAAAACTTTTCTACTTTTAGAAGTTCAAAAACAAAATCAGAAACTGCACGCCTTTTTTTTATTTTGGTCACCATGATCATCACAGAACAGAAAATTAAACAAATGACCTCATTAAGAGGGTTTCCCTGGAAAAAACCCCAACAACTCCTTACATCCACAGCAAGCCGCAGCTCCTCATGAAGAATTGGCTGGCCGCCATCCGGCTCCTCCTCTGCTTTCTTGTCACTGCCGTCTTCAACCACCTTGGGTTTGCTCTCTGAAATTGAATTATGGAAATGACAATGATGATTTACAGTCACTACTTTCACAAGACCAATTCACAACCAGTGGGAAGACACAGACATCTTATAATAAGACTCGTTTCTTGCTGTTACATGAAATTGATGGGATTTAATCTTAGAAACCCGACAACTCACTACTCACTACAGACAAAATCATCCATTTCCTAATGCAACCAAGAAAAGCAAACTGTTTGAACACTATGACACTGAAAATCTTGATAAATGGTGCTGCATTCAAGTACCCGTTCAGGTGAATGGTATTTTGAGATATGGTGGTGATGATGACAATAATGATAATGATGATGATGATGATAACAATAATGATGATTACATAATAGTAATACTATTCTTTTCCCAATAATGACACATTTTGTGACCTGCCATGCATTCAAAGGCTCTCGGCATAGAGCAGTATCTTTCACAAAAATATATTATGTATGTTCATTTCTTTTTCTCTTTCTTTTTTTTTTTTTCATGCTGGCCTCACTCCCTCGCACATACGTACCCTGGCTTTCAGCTGCCACCATTGGAGTGGGAGTGGTGGAGGCTGATGATGTGGTGGTGGTGGTGGTAGTCGTTGTAGTCAATGCACTGGCAGGAGTGGTAGAAGTGGACAAAGACGAGGTGGCAGCACTGCTGCTGGCACTGAACACACTACCACCGCCTGCCACCGTTGCCCTAGAGGTCGTAGAGGTGGCAGCGCCAGTGGTGGTGGTTGGGGCGGGGGCGGGGGCTGGGGCGGGGGCATTGGCGGAAGATGAAAGAGCAGTGGTGGGTAGGGAGGAGGTTTGGGGCCGGCAGTTGTCTGGCAGGCGGCAGGAGATGAGGCTGAGGAGTCGCAGGAGTCTGTCCGTCAGGAGTTGACTGCGCCGCACCACGGGGTGGCTCAGCATCCCCATCAGCTGGCCCAGGGCACTACTGGTGTAATCCGTGGCTGCGTTCTCACCGTCCGAGCCACCCATACTGTGACTACGCTGCACTCCTGTACAAAGAAAGAAAAATATTTTTTATTTTTTTTAATTAAATTTTCCCAGTCATTATACTACCTATGGAGCCTGCCCAGCCCTTCCTGCCCCCCCCCCCCTCCCCGAACCCCTCCTTTTATTTCTCCAGCACCCCCGACCCCCTCCCTTTATTTTTCCAGCACCCCTGACCCCCTCCCTTTATTTTTCCAGCACACACACCCCCCCCCCCCCCGAACTCCTTTTATTTCTCAAGCACCCCGACCTTCATTTTACCAGCACCCGATCCCCTCCCTTTATTTTTCCAGCACACCCCCCAAACTCCTCCTTTTATTTTTCAAGCACCCCGACCCCCTCCCTTTATTTTTCCAGCACCCCCGACCCCCTCCCTTTCTTTCTCCAGCACCCCCGACCCCCTCCTCTTTCTCCAGCATCCCCCCGGACCCCTCTCTCTTTTTTCTTCAAATATGTGAGGTGGTCTGGGGAAACCAGT
>JBCIKM010282636.1:0-11828 GCA_039654465.1 Melibe viridis | reverse complement strand
GCGAGGCCCATCCTGCGGGCATCAGTCTCCAGGTCACTCCATGCGAGGCCCATCCTGCGGGCATCAGTCTCCAGGTCACTCCATGCGAGGCCCATCCTGCGGGCATCAGTCTCCAGGTCTATATGCCAGGTGTTTCTATGTCTTCCTCTTCTCCTTTCCCCCTGTGGATTGCATGTCAAGGTGTGGCAGGTTATGCTGGGTGGGGGTTTGTGCAGTGTGTGGCCAATCCAGCTCTATCTTCTCCTCTTTATTTCATCCACAATTGAATTTTGGTTCGTTTTTTTGCCAGAGCTCTTCATTTTTGATTCTATCCGGCCAAAGCATTTTCAATATTTTCCTCAGACAAGAGTTAATAAATGTTTGTATCTTTTGGATTGCAGTTTTTGTTGTCCTCTATGTTTCAGAGCCGTATTACAAAACTGTTTTGACATGTGTGTTGAATAGGCGTGTTTTTGTATGGCGTTTATTGGTATGGATCGTTATCAGGTTGGATTTCCACACATTTCTAAGGATGACAAATGCTGACCTTGCCTTTCCAATTCGGGTCTTTATGTCTTCATCTGTCCCTCTTTGTTAGTCTGTCCTTGGAACGGACCCTGCAGACAAACCTCTTCGATGTGAGGAATCGTAGATGGAATTTTATTGAGTGTATCCCTTCCATGTTGTTTGGTCTGCAGTCTGAAGTGACGGATACCCTGATGACAGTGCAGCCAGGCTTCAAGGAGGATCTGACCGCCTCGGTGGAGGTTCTCAAGAAGGATGTAATGGACTTCACCTCAAACTACGACACAGTGAGACAGTTTGGGGGGGTTTGGGGGGTGTTTGTTACCTTATCTTTTCCATGCGGCTTTCCGTACTCATACCACTATCTTTTTGGTTGACTTATTTGGGATTTTTATAATTGTAGATGTCCGCCCTCTCCCCTCCCACCCCACCCCATCCTATCCATTGCCTTTTGAAGTATGGTGAGATGATGGATTTATAGGAATGAAGGGATCCCCTCTTAGATTTATGTCATGCTTCAGGATTAAAGCATTCTATGAGTTTTAAACAAAAGTTTATAGCGAGAAAAAATTATCTCAAGGGATTTAAAGGCCATTACAACATATTTCACTACTTGCACTGCAGTTTACCTAGCAGTGGAACAATAAGCCTGAAGCACACAAGACCAGATCTTTTACCAGGCCCCTGCCTCATGCGAGTATTCTGACATGATATCCTTGCGTAAATAATCATACCTTGACAATCTTTGGCGATGGTTTAATGAAACTTCACACATGTTGAGGTTTTAATCATTTTGATTCTGAACTTTGAATTTGGTTCTTGCATTTAAGTTCAACTCTTGTCTCTAATTTTAACTATTTTCTAATTAGCTCTTGTGTCTGAGTTAAGCTTTGAATTTAGCTCTTGTCTCTTAATTAAGCTCTTATTTCTGAACCCACCCCTAGGTTTAGTGAAACTTCACACTTGTAAAATGAAGATTTTTGCTTCATTCATTCTGAGTTTATTTCAACTGCATTAATCATCATCACATTTGAGGTTTTAATCCTTTTGAGTGGGAACTTTGAATTTGGTTCTTGCATTAAAGTTGAACTCTGTCTCTGATTTTTTAGAAATTATACTCTTGTGTCTGAGTTAAGCTCTGAATTTAGCTCTTGTCTCTTAATTGAGCTCTTATCTCTGAACCCACCCCTAGGCTGGTCCTATGGAGCCCGGCATCAGCCCCATGGTTGCCAATGACAGGATGCAGAATTTTCAGGTGAGCAACGCATTCCATTTCAGTCCATCTCCCCACTCAGCTGTCCTTGTAGAGGCATTCCAATTTCCTCACTACAGCATAGCATATTATAGATAGTGAGCAAAGCTGGCGAATTAAAATATAAAAATTATCATTTTGAAATTTAGGAACAGGTTTTTTATGATTATATCTTTTCTTATTTTGGTTTTTTGACTTTTCAATCCCTAGTGATCGTGAACTCAGTGTCTAGCCACTTCAAACAACAAGGCTACCAAAAAAGGGATATATATGATTTTAATGTAAACTTGTCAAACTGATGTACCCCATGCAAAATCCTTTACGTAAAAATCTCCTTTCAAAGCACTGGGTGTTTGTTTCTTTCCCCAGATGGTGTTTGATGATCTGTACCAAAAGCACAACGTGTACCTGACAGGTGAGGAGCTGTTTGGCTTGAACAAGACGGAAGAGCCGAGTCTCTACCGCATCAAGAAAGAGCTGACGCTGCTAAATAAACTTTACGGGCTGTTCAACAGTGTCAACACCATCATCAACGGCTACAGCGAGCTCAACTGGGCGGAGGTGGACTGTGAGAAAATCAATGCTGAATTGGTGGACCTTCAGAACAGGTGCTGAGTAGCTTCACTGAGTTAGATGTTTTTGAAGTCTGGGTTTGAATCCAAAATGTCAGATTTTGTCTAGAATGGGGTTTTTTTACGTTGTTTTGTTGGGTTATTTTTTTTTTACAAAAATGGTTCAAAGGATTCTATTTCAAAGACTTATTGAAGCAAAATTGGGAAACTCTTTTAAAGCTTTTGAGGTTCTCATGTTATCACTGCTTTCAACCCTGTAGGTCGTACAGGCCATTGGATGTGGTTTTGTTTTCTGGAGGGTTTCTTTGGCAGAAAGTGGCAGATGCTGGAACCGTCACAAAGAATATTGGAGTTTTGACAAAAATTTTAATTGCATGGCTTTTGAGAAGCCAGAGATGAATCTTGTGTCTGGTCTGAGTCTGTTGTGACACAGACAAATTGTGACCTGCCTCACAAGCTGCATGTACGCTTAATGGCTGTTCCTCGTCCATCAAGTACATCATGGTGTTGGTGAACACTTTATTTAAGCTGCCTTCTTCAATGTGGGGGAATCACTTGCCAGTCAAGCATCACAATTTATCACAAGTTAACAAGTCACCAGTGCTAAACATAAACTCTGTTGCTACTTGCCACGTTGTTTAGATTTCTTGAGAAGAAGCATCGGCACCTCGTGAAAACGAAAATTGAGGATACTTACTATAATTAGCTGCAGAAACTTCTCAAAGAGTACGACTCCCAGAACTTTTCGTTTCTTGTTTGGTTGACAAACTTTGAAATGATGCGCCAGCGATCAACATGTTTGGTCTGAGTGCCAATGTTGTGTAGGGAAGAAATCCATTGTAAAAGTATGGCAAGGCAACAGGATGTGCATGAATGAATATAATACAAAGTTACGTCTTTTTTTGTTTGTTTTATTTTTGTCCCTGTGTGCCGCATGTACCAGGTGTAAGAGGCTGCCCAAAGGCCTGAAAGAGTGGCCAGCCTTTCTGGACCTGAAGAAGAAGATTGACGACTTCAACGAGACGGTTCCGCTGCTGGAACTGATGGCCAACAACGCCATGCAATCACGACACTGGCAGCGCATCCAGAATGTAGCCAACTACAAGTTTGAGTTTGACTTGACCTCTGACCTTCCAATGGAGCAAATCATGGAGAACGTCCGCCTCAAGGACATTATGTCGGCTCCTCTGCTTCCTGTCAAAGACGATGTAGAGGTAGGAACCAATTTACTATTGTAACATTACGTCTTTGTTGTACCATTTAACTAATGCACTATTCCACAATGCATCATTGCTACCATTGCACTATTGCATCATTGTGTTTTTCCACCACTGCACTATTGCAACATTGTGTTTTTCCACCATTGCACGAGACTTGTGGACTGAAATCTTGAACAACCCCCAACTGAAACTGCCTGTGTAAAAATTTGATACTTGAAATTCAATATGTATAACCTCGAAAAGAAACTAAATATCTCGACTTCATCGGTCTCAATATTTAGAATGGCAACAGCAGCTTCCATCTTTATCTATTTTGTTGAAGGGAGGGGGGGGGGGGGGGGTTGTAACAGCTTTATATTAAATATACTAAGGATGTTTACAAACCATGAAACACTCTTCAAGATTGCTGGAAAAGATTCTGGAGCCCTCCTGGCTGGCTGAAGCAAGATGCATTAGCGCTGCCTTTAAGCTGACTCATCTTTGGAAGTGTTTGGTGGGTTTTTACAGTTGTTGGCATCCCTACAGTATCTCAGGTCATCCTGTAAATTGTTCTACAGTTTTGCAGGTGCAAGTATTGCTGGGCACCAGTACAAATCGATATATGTGCAAGTCTTGGGGGTCATTTGTACAAATACAAATGAATGGAGGTGCAAGTTTTGTGTGTCTTTGTTCCCCAGGACATTTGCATCGCTGCGGTGAAGGAGAAGGACATTGACGCCAAGCTGAAGCAGGTCATCCAGGACTGGAGCAGCAAGATTTTGACCTTCATGAACTTCAAGAACCGCGGGGAGTTGCTGCTGAAACCAGGTGACACCATGGACACCATCAGCTTCCTGGAGGACAGCCTCATGATCCTCAGCTCCCTCATGAGTAATCGGTGCGTGTTTGATTAGTCATCAGTTGGTTGTAAATGAGTAATCAATAGGTGCTGATTAGCAATTATCGGATACTTGATAAGTAATGAGTAGTACTTCATGAGTAATGAAAGAGTACTTGATGAGTAATGAAAGAGTACTTGATGAGTAATGAAAGAGTACTTGATGAGTAATGAAAGAGTACTTGTTGAGTAATGAAAGAGTACTTGATGAGTAATGAAAGAGTACTTGATGAGTAATGAAAGAGTACTTGATGAGTAATGAAAGAGTACTTGATGAGTAATCCTTTGATACATTGTGAGTGACCTGCTTATCTTTCTTGAGTAGGCACTCGGTCCTCTCTGTATGAGCTCTTTGTAGAATTCTCAGTATTCTCTGGATTATCATTGACCTCATGGGTAGCCAGAGGGCAATAGGAGAAAATGGAATAGACACAGTGCTGAGGTGAGTCAAAGCCATTCTCACAGTAACCAGAGGATAATTCAAGAGTAATCAGACGGTACTTCATGAGTTGTGGTGGATCCTTACGGCGTAATCTGTAGGAATGTCATGAGATGAGTAAATTGGATGATTGGAGGAAATGGGAGCTCTTAACTTTATGATGCTCTCTGGAAGTCATTGACTATCCGTTAGTTTTGATGGTAACTAGCTGCTTGTACACACACACACACACACCTGCATGATGCCTCCCACACAGGTACAACGCTCCGTATAAATCCAAGATCCAAACCTGGGTCCAAAACCTTAGCACGACCGCAGACATCCTGGAGCAGTGGATTGTGGTCCAGAACCTGTGGATCTACCTGGAAGCTGTCTTTGTCGGGGGAGACATTGCCAAACAACTACCTCAGGTACGTCACCGGTTATTCCACTGCGTATGGCTGGTTCAGTGTCCAGAGTGTTAGACTCCCATGCCTAAGGATGTGGGTTTGATTCCTGCAGGCGCCCAGTGTATCTGGGAAAATGTGCAGGTTTTAAATGATAAAATGAACACTTTTTAATTTATTGCACCTCCATTAGAACTTAAAATTTTGAAAGCTGATAATCAGAATGTTTGTGCATAAAACCCAACTTTGAATTGAGAAGGAAACAAGATATCCTAAAAAGCCCCCACATTTACCTTCATAGACTAATGAGGATAAATCAGGCAACAAATCTAGTGAATAGTTACAACAAAAAAGCAAAAGTTTTCAAATTTCACAAAAATTTTGCCATTTTGAGAAAAGGTAATTTAATATTAGAATATACAATATCTATTGATTTTTGCAATTGAAAATTAGAATTCTGAGTTAGACATCTAACAGCATTCATGCTAAGATTTTCTGATTCTGCCACGGTTGTGGGTGAGGTTGGGGTGAAAACAAAAATTGTAAAAAAGTGGCTACTTTTCAGCTTGGTGGACACCCAAGCCTCCCTTTAAAAGGAAAAAACTGAAGAAGATTTTTTTTCCATCCAAGTACTAGTCCTTCCCATTCACAGACATTGTCTGTTATGCATGGCGGAGACCCAGATGTGGCCCGACCACTTGTCAGGAGTTTAGTACAGAAACACTTGTCGTCTGAGGGGGGTTTCTACTCTTAGGACTTTCTGTCGTTGCTCCACATAGGGGTATCCTGCTTATCCTCTTGTTTGTGGAAGTCTCTTCCTCATCCACAACAAACAAACCAATGCTGTCTGTCTGTCTGTCTGTTTGTTTGTGTTTTGAGTAGGAGTCGAAGCGATTCAGTTTGATTGACAAGTCGTGGGTGAAGGTCATGCAGCGTGCCCATGAGAACGACAATGTGATCACCTGCTGTGCCGGGGACGACACGATGTCGCAGCTTCTGCCCCATCTGCAGGAACAGCTGGAGTTGTGCCAGAAATCTCTCACTGGGTACGTAGCTACGCATTCTCACTTGCCAGTTTTTTTTTTGCCAACTCAGAAAGCTTGAGTATTACTGCCAATTTATTAAACTTGAGTATTACTGTCCTTACCTGTAATCATCATGTAGAGGCTGGAGGTATACCTGGTGGTCTGTGCTTTTCTTCTACTGATCATTCAGGCATGTTCCATAATGTCTTTGTGGTGGAATTGTCTCTATAGTCTAACTTTTGTCATGATCTTTTTCATTTCGTCTATGCCCTATGGCTGCGTTGCAAAGCTACTTGGAGAAGAAAAGGCTGCTGTTCCCGAGATTTTTCTTTGTGTCCGACCCTGCCCTGCTGGAGATCCTCGGACAGGCCAGCGATTGTCACACCATTCAGGTGAGTGACAGCCATGCTTTGGAGGAAAAGCCTGGATCCCGTGCTATGATGAGTGATGGCAATATATTTGTATCATCTGCATAAATTATACAGCACTAAGTGTCAAGAGAAGGACAAGACAAAGCCATGGTGAAAGGTAAATAGAAAAATAAAAATAAATTGCCTAAAACAGGTGACCTCCACCAGAGTTCGAGCCATGGCTGTTGAGTTCGACTTTTTGAGGCAATATATTTTCCTTATTTATTTACCTTTCTCCATGGCTTTGTCTTGTCCTTCTCTTGACACTTAGTGCTGTATAATTTATGCAGATGATACAAATATATTGCCATCACTCATCACCGCTCTCGTACAACTATTTCCTTTCTTACTTGTTTTGAATCTTCATGATTCCTGGTGTCTGCTGCCCCCCATTAGACGACTTCTGTGTGTAACACTCGGTGTCACTGACTTTTCAGAGTATTTTCCCAAAAGTACCGTAATATTGTGGGGGACTACTTTTGCTCTCCATGAAGCCATTGTACTGAACTATCACTAACATTTCCAACTGACTGTGTTGTGATGGTTTACAGCATCGCTAGTATTTAAAACACAACACTCGTCATTATAGCATTAAGCCAGCTTGCCGTGGCTTATTCTAGCTGTGCCGCACAAGATGGACCGTCACTACTCATGACTGCCACACAATATTCTTTCTGACATCTTAGGTTCACCTGTCAAAGAAGGCAAAGCTAAACAAAGAGAGAGAAAAGGCTAAGAAAGGTTGAAGGTTGCCGACAGTGGGGTTGCAACCCAGGACCTTGTTCCCTGGCCATTGCCATTCCACGGACATGATGGCCATCTTGGCCTGTAGCAGTCACCCCCGAGGCCAGGCATGGGGGACGGCAAGGCTCGTGTGTGTTAGAGAAGACGCCGTCCTTGACCGTTGATTAGGTAGGACAACAACAGACGACTGTCATAGCCAGAGTAGAGCAAGGGTCAAGGTTGGTGCTGGAGATGATGACATGGGCTCGTCTCATGCTGGTAGGTCTCAAGGCTGCCCTGGCTCTTGTACGGAGACTTTTTGGGGAAGTAGCTTTGTTCTTTTCCATTCACCGTATGTAAGGTAGGAAAGTCCAAATGTATTTCTGACTAACCTTTCAACCTTTAAGAAAAAACCCTAAATTTCTACTTTTCAAGTTCTTCTGATATTCAAAATTTAAACCAAAACTTGCACATTTCTTTCAGGCCCATTTGCTGGGAGTGTTTGACAATGTGATGCATGTGGAGTTCCATGAAAAGACCTACGACCTGATCCTGGCATGCATCTCTCGGGAGGGAGAAAAAATTGATGTAAACATTTTAACATTTCTGCTCTCTGATTTCATACCCTTGCACCTTATTTCAAACTTCTTTCTTCTGATGTCATACCCTTTCTTCTGATTTCATACCCTTCCATTTGATTTCATACCCTTCCATCTCATTTCACAACTCTTCTATCTCATTTCACTACTCTTTCATCTCATTTCACAACTCTTCCATCTCATTTCACAACTCTTCCATCTCATTTCACAACTCTTCCATCTCATTTCACAACTCTTCCATCATGTTTTTCATGCTGTTCTTGAAACAAATGGAAAAGATGAGTTTTCCTTGTGCTCCAGCTCTAGATTTCATACTTTTCCTTCACAATTTCTTTGGTGAGGTCGTAACGTCTACTTGAAGACTTTGTTTTGTTGTAACTTTGGTAGAACGGGGTGAATTTGTTGTAGACCAGTGCTTATGGAGCACCCCGAGTTTAGTGCAATGTTATGGTGTACTTGCCATTCCATAATCTTTGTCAAGTAGAAGTGCAACCCACACACCTCAGTTACTTACGGTCTTTTTTGTTCCTTTTCCATCGTGGAATGTTTTTATTTAATTTCATATCATTTTTTAGTCTGATGAACAATGACAGTTATTGGTTTCACTTTTAAAATCCACTATCACTATCTCACAAACAGGAGTAATTAGCGGGGTGCCCTCCCCCCCCTCCCCCTCTCTCCCTATCCTTGTCTAGTCGGCTTACAAATTTAATTTGTTTCTTCTTGAATACATTGAGACAAGATGTAGAATAGGTTTACCTGCCAGCAGGGCAGCCTTCACATTTCAGGTACATCATCAGGAAAAGATAAATAAAAATTTGAAAAAAAAAATGATAAAACAAAATTCCCTTCATCACTCTTAGAGGGAAAATTTGTCTTCAAAGCAAGACCTGCGGGAAGCCAGGGACAACCTTGGTGGCAGTGCAGTACTACAGTGTCCTGGCACCATGGCACTGGTAGGAACTAAACCTTTGCCCTCGGACATGAGAATGTCCTACAACTTAGCAACTGAGCTGTTTACCCAAACAAGGTTTGATTCTAATTTGAAATACCTTCAGAGACAGCAAGAGCTTTAAACAAGAGAAGATCTTGAGCTTTCAAAACAAAATTCAGTTGCAGCAAATTGTTCTCTGTCTCTCAAACTCAAGTATTCGAGGCATCTCAAACTGAAAAAGTTTGCCTGGCCACAGCCAAGACTGCAAGTAAAATCGCTGAAATATCCGCCCAGTCAGCAAAAGGTGGGTTCAGGCTCAGGGATAAACGCTTCATCTATAGGGGAGGTAATTTGTTTTTGTTTCACCATTGCCCAACCAGCTGGAGAAACCGATCCATTGTGAGGGCAACGTGGAGTCATGGCTGACCGCGCTAATGGAGGAACAGCAGCGGTCTCTGCATGGCATCATTAGGGAAGCCTACAGGGGAATCTTTGCCCCGGAGTTTGAACTCTACGCCTTCCTCAACTCATTCCCTGCTCAGGTAAGACAAACCGTATAATGAAATGATCAAAATATTAAAATTGATTTAACAGAATCAAACAGTGGTTCTCCAACACTCTGTGAGTCATCTTTTAACCACTTTGCAAGATCAAGGATTGTACCCCTTGGTTTTCTTCTTTTGAGTCAATAAATTATAACCTTTGGAACCTGATTTGAAAGCTGTATTAAGTCTCTCCGTCTTAAAGCTTTAGCTATAAAATCTTAATGAAGCCCTTGGACCCAATACCTCAACATTTTTTAAAAGATCACTTCTTAACGAGTTTTAGAAAACCACTCTACAGTTAATCATATGAAGTTTTCTGCACAAGGTCTTGTTGCAGATGATGACCTTGGGAATTAATTAAAGCATCCCTGTGAATGTTGGCTAAAGCGGCACAAGGTGCGTGCCGTTTTGGGGGCAACGCACAAACATTGTTTTTTATAAAATAAGAAGTTTCTTTCTTTTTTTTCCTGTTGAATGTGTTACAGGTGGGGCTGTTAGGCATCCAGTTCCTCTGGACCAAGCATGCAGAGGAGGCACTGAAAGCCGCCCGGTTGGACAAGAAGTTTATGGTCAACACGAACAACTTCTTCCTGGTCCTGCTGAACCGCTTGATCTCCAAGACGACGGAGGAGCTGACCAAGATGGAGAGGATCAAGTACGAGACCCTCATCACCATCCATGTCCATCAGAGGGACATTTTCGATGAGTTGGTGAGAACCGTTGATAGCTTAGTATAAGGGATTCGTTTTCAGATGTCATTGAATCGGCGTTTATTGTGTATTATTTATATAGCTTTTATTCAAGGTCATCACCATGCTCTAAGTGCTTTACAATACCGTATCCCTGGCAGACAACCAGCATGGAACACAGGACGAGACAAACTGCCTTTTTGGTGTGTTACAATGTTTTGGACAGAGATAAGGCTCTTTGATCTAAAATCATGGGGACCTCAGAGCTTTATATCCATCCCCAATGAGATGAGATGAGGTAGATGTAGTAAAGTGCCTCCTTATCCAAGGACACATCGCAGTCAGCCAGTTGTGGTGGGTTATTTTAAACATTAGACAGGTTGGTAGAGCCTGTGACTGATGCCTCATGCCAGGCATCAGCCGTTCAGGGAGTTGGGCAAACCGCTGTGAGCTGTCCAGCAGAGAGGCATTCTTGATGCTGTAGTTTGTTGTGGAAGGAACCTGTCATCATGAAAGCCTTTCTGTCAGCAGTTGCTCCACTGTCCTTGCACGCGACACACTTTTCCAGTTGAGTTGTGCAGCTTGATTCGTCCTGGTCCTCTTTGGGACAAACCAACCCTCACCAGGAAGTTCTCACTTAGATTCATGAAGGGAATTTTATTTGTTTTCATTTATTCAATACCGGCCTTTACCCATTTGCACTTCCATGACTGACGTTGACACTTTCTGAGTTGTTGCTTATGAATCTCCAATTTATGTCCTCTTCCACAAATCACACTTTCCCCTCCCACCCCAACCCACCCCACCCCCGACCCTGCCCAAAAAAAAAAAAATTGAAAAAGATTCATCCTTAAGTGAATGAGTAGAGTTACTACGTTTTCAACTCCGCACTTTATATCCGATCCCAAGGTGAAACGCAACGTGCTGACACCCAGCAGCTTTGACTGGCTGAAGCAGGCCAGGTTCTACTTCAATGAGGAGACGGACATGTCCTTGGTGTGTATCACGGACGTGATCTTCATCTATCAAAATGAGTACCTGGGCTGCACCGACCGACTGGTCATCACGCCTTTGACTGACAGGTGAGGGAACACCTTGGAGAGAGAAAAATAAAAAGAGAGAGAGAGAGAGAGAGAGAGAGAGAGAGAGAGAGAGAAGTTGATGTTGAAGTAACTGATCCGAATGTGAGATGAGGAATGGCGGCTTTAGTTCAATTCGTTTTTGTTTTTTGTTTTTATTTCTTTTTTTTCCTTTAATTTTGCCTCTCAACTTGTTTGTTTGCTTCATTGTTTCTTTTTCGTTTTCATATGAATTGTTTGCAAGTATTTTCTTCTTTCTGGGGGAGCGGGTGGGTGGGTAGTGGAAGCTTTTTTGTTCGTTTGTTTGTTTGTTTCTCACTTATGCACTTGTGACCAACCGTGTCTCTCACATAGCTGACGATGATAACCGAGCCTGCAATACGCAAATCGCTTGTTGAGCTAATAAGATGCACAGCACTGCTCCATTCCCTCACTGCCTCCCTCTCTCATTCCACATCTTGAACATGAAGTTACACTAGCCTACAATTTTATCACAACTTCCTATTCTTCTTCTTCTTCTTCTTCTTCTTCTTCTTCTTCTTCTTCTTCTTCTTCTTCTTCTTCTTCTTCTTCT
>JBCIKM010282526.1:0-11834 GCA_039654465.1 Melibe viridis | reverse complement strand
AAATCATCTCTCTGCTGTTTGTGGTTTGATCTGTTCCCTCTTTTAACTAATCTATCATCTTGCTTTCCTCTGGGCTCTATGACCCTCGTGTGTCGGGGGGCCCTAAAACCTCCAATGAACAAACAAACAATGATCATTGGATCCTGTCTTTTGTTTCAAGTCATATGCATCCTTAAAAAGGGGTGGACCTCCAGAGCCTCTTGAGGCAACCAAAATAAAAGTGCAAATTCAATTTCAACAAAATCAAAATCAACAATGTGTAACATTCTTATTTACAGCACATACATAAGTCGTGATAATAGCACCATATTGAATCAATAAATCTGTGAGCAATTCAAAGCTGAGGAATTTCTAAACAGGCCAAGATGTAACAACAATTATAAAGTGATACATTGGATTAAATGTGACTCTCAACCAGTATCAGCTGAGCTGTTGCCAAGAGACCTCTGATAATATTTTTAATTTGCTTGTTTTTTTTTAATTTGTTTTGTGTGTGTGTGTGTGATCTTCAACAGCTCTTTTTCAACTCACAGTTTGAATACGCCTGTCTGTGTTTTTGTCTTTATTGTTGTAAAGTTTGCCTGTCTAGAAATTCCCCCAACCATACATTTTCAGATATCAATTCTTTATTTTTTTTTTAGTTATCTTACAACTTACAGTTTACATAAAAATACTCTCTTCTTTGAACATGCAAAAGAAAGATTCAATACAAACATAAAATCATCATATATAAAAAAAATAAATAAATTACCTTCAAGTAGTTCATTAGTAGATCCACAACTCAAATTGGATGATATTGTTTATTGAATGATGTTACTATACATGAGACTACCAATAACAGAAATGTTTAATAAGCCACAAAAATTTCAACAACCAGAAGAGCCTTGGCTTTGAATCAACTAGAAAACAAAACACTGTTGTTACTGGAAGTTGCTTGAAGTAGAAAGCTAAAGGCAAGTAACATATAATAATATGTGATTTCATTTTGGTGAATTATTCTAATGTTGTCATTTACAGAAATAACTGTGATTTTCATCAAAGGAAAAATTCTTACATTTTAATTTTATGAGTTTGCCCGCTCCCCCTCCCTCCAGCACAGAAAAAAAATCTACTACATACAAAAACAAAACAAAACCAAACAACAAAAAATACATAATTCCCAACAAACATGAATATGTATAGATACAGCTTTACAAGTCTGTACAACGCACCATCTGAAATCAGCGTCTGCCCAACCAAAGGAGTGGCAAGAAATGATAATAAGTAATAACAAAACAAAATTCCACAAATATTATTCCATACTTTTTGCTTCTTTTTACACACAAGAAATTAAGCAATTTCTCGGCTATAGGATAATAAACAGAAGTAGCACCAATGTTTTTTGTGAGACAAAATTGACAAAGACCGTCGAAAACTCAGGACATAACGCTTCAAAATCTGATCATGTGCTGCCATTAGAGAAAAGTATTTATATAGGTAGATCAAAGAACCAAAAACATTGAACAATTTTTCTCCAGTCATGGTGCAAGCACAAATAATTGAAATAGTTAAAAGTTGAATACCATCAACTTCCAATATTCCTTCTCTGAAGCACTTGAAGGAAAACCAAATATTTTAAATTTAGAATATATTTTCTCTAACACTATTTCTTGTTTAATCTAAAATATCATTTGTTGTAACAAAAAATCAAGATCCTCTGGTAAGCAATAACAACTTGTTAATCTAACAGGCAAAGGCCGAAAGCAGTTACCGATATCACATGTATGATGTAGTCACTGATATGGAGGAAATGAAACAAGTTTCTTTCATTGATTGACATTTGTTTTCACAATCTGATTAATTAATCATTCACATCAACGTGTAACAATATTTTGGCAAAGTGGCGTGTGTAGCAGATTATATCAATATGGGGATGGCTAATTCAGAGAGTGGGAAAAGACAACAGTTCAGGTAGGCGGAGTAGTTCAATGCAGCTCTTTTTTGTAATAAGCCCTATACCAACTACTAAAGGTTGGTTTTTCTGTACCACAGTAGATAACTGATATAGAGAACACTTAAATACATTCAAAATTAAAAATTTATATCAGTAGCTCTAACGATCAGTATTGCTTGTCTGGGATATCTCAAGAGAATTAATGGGGTTTCATTTTTAAAAATTCTTTTAATCCACAAGCTGCTTTAAAACACCTTCTGTGTCAAGTGTGTCAGATCTAATCATTTTTACAATGCATTTTCTATACTTCCTCTGGAATGGAGATTTCATCAAGGTCAACGTGAGCAGGAATCGGGTGGATGATGATGCTGCAGTCTGAGATGCCCCGGTGACCTCTCGCCTGGAAATCTTCAGACAGAACTATGGCAGAGTCAATATCCACATCATTACCTTTCCCTTTCCCTCGTGATTTGGTCTTGCGTAAGTTCCTCCTGCCCACACACATCCTCTTTGATGCTAAACCTGCCTCCTGCTCAGATCCAGAGCTGGATTCTGCAGCTGTCCACTCCCCCATCAAATCCAGCGGTCGGGATTTGGGTGGAGACAAGATGCTGTGCGTGAAAGTTGGTCTGGGTGGAAGGTCCAGCCGTTTCCCCACCATCTTGGGGGTGTCTAACCTTGTATCTGCACCTGATTGACCAGAGGACGAATCAGTCCGCTTGTGACTTCTCTCACCTTCGGAACTTTGTGGACTGACATTTCCTGATGACAGCTTGTGAGTTGGTGGAATGAGCTCCTTATTTTCTCTTTCTATCATGTCCTGCATTTTCAATCCTGGTTTTCTTAATATAGAGGAAGTGGTTGTGAATCTAGTGTCTTTTTTACTGTGCCTGTCAAAGGCCATCATCTCTTTCCTACCTTTCACACTAGAGTGTCGATTCATAAGCAGTCTTGTCTGCCTGGTGGAGTCTATGTCTTTTTCAGGGAAAAGACTTTGACCTTGCTTAGACCTCCCCTTTCCTTGATAGGTGTCAAACAAAGCTGCACTATCTCTGACTGGCACTTTTAAGCTCTGGCTTCGCTTGAGTGACTTGGTCCTTATTAGTGGGATAGAAGGCTGCATTTTGGTGCCTAATTTGGAATTCATCTCTCCCAGCATGCCACATTCTCCAATAGTTTCAGGGAGGCCTTTCACATTATGGAAGGGAGGAGGTGACATATCTGTTGTTTTTACAGGTTTTGCAAAATTTTTATTGAATGCGATCTTGGGAAATTGCCCGCCTCCTTCATCTTTAGTTTCCAAAGTTGGCGTGGCTGCACAGGCTAAAATTTTCGTTGACTCTGACTTGCCTTTAGACTGTGAGTGGCTGGAAGGGAGGGCATCGACCTCTGTGGTTGACTCTTGACGCTCCTTCTGCAGTTGTTGAAAGATTTCAAACTCAAGTTGAGATCTGAGAAGTGAGGATGAAAACACAAGTTAAAAGACAAAATTCAAGGAAAACAAGGTACAGGGGTAAATAAAATTAAAGAAAAAAACTTCACACATTTGATCCCTAGCATATGTTAGTCTTTTTTTTTTACTCTTCAAAATTATTTTTCAGTTCTTCTATTACAATCATTTTACCAGTCCAAATCAGCACTACAGTGTTGCTTATTACGATGAAATACTCATAGGCAATACAAGTACCTAAGCAAAATTGCAACTGCTTAGAAAATAAAACTCAAAACAATACTTTTAAATTCAAATTATCATCGCATCTTTTTCTGAGCAAATCTTTTTAAAAGTGGTTAAATAAGTGAAGAGAAGCTACTGTTTTCATTCTGTTCCAAGCCCCTGCCCCCCCCCCCCTTCCGAGATTCAGCCATCCACTATTTTCTCCAAAGTCAAGCAGAAAGAAACACTACAACAATAAACAAAACAAAACATACACACATCCAAAACGACCTCCACATACATCGTTTCTAGTTCTTGATAAAACATTGTTCACATTAGGAGCTTTTCAATAGGAAAAAGAAATGTGGTTATAAACAAAGGAATTTGTGACTGAAATTCAGGTTAACAGAGACAGAAGTGGTCAAAACTTTTATTCAAAACATTTGACTGACTTAAATCTGCTGAAACAAAAGATAAACAAAAACTGTTACGATTTAATGAGAAGAATTCATTGTAAGAACTGACCAACTGGCTCGTCAAAACACTGATTGGTTGCCACTGCGGAGACAATACTTATAATCTTCATCAGCACATATGATTGAAATTAATAAGAGAAAATGAATACCATTCACTCTAGATAGATGGTACTTCTCTAATACAACTATGGCTATTTGCACAGCCAGCGTCGTCGAATTCATAAAGCTTTGAATTTAATGAAAGGTATGACCTGTAATTCTACCACCGTTCTGTTCATCCGACTTTTCCGACCTTGATCTAAAAATCCTTCCCACATCCGACTTCTAAGGGACCATGGCAAGTGAATTCTGTGGTCCAATAGTATGGTGAAGACAGACTGACATGACGATCCAAATTGTCATTTTTGGTACCCCATTAGAAGCCACCCTTCAGTAATTTTCACGCCCTGGGGCTTCTAAAAGAATGAATACTGTAAGCTTAAAAAACAAACAGACAAAAAACAAAAGCAAAAGCCATTGCAGAGGCTTACACTATAAAAACCAATATCCAATTATTTTGTGGTTGAGGAAGAAAAATAGCTATACAATAACCATTTCAGGGAATGAAAAAAGTTGAATATCAGGCAGCATACCTGAGCCCTTGTTCTTCTTCCTCTGACAGAATGTTGGTGCCGAAGCTGTCCAGTTTCAACAGCTGGGCAAGGTAGGGCTCGTTGGAGCACAGTTTGTCCTCGATGCGATGCACTCGGTCCGTCAGGCGAGTGAGTTCTGGCATCTCAATATTGTCTTCCTCATTGGAAGGCTGCAAGGCATGCATGTCCTGAGCAAGACAAGAAAAGGGTTAAAAATTTAATTCTTATACTTTTAAAAGACATGAAAATAATAAAGGGTATTGGGATTAAAAATTATTTAAATCTGAAATTCATACAGACATGAATTTTTTTGTTATCTCCACTAATGGACTTCAGCTTTGCTTCATTTCATTTGAATTAAGGGAGCAATGTACTTGTCCTGCCAAAAAGTACTACAAGAGGGTACCGTCATGGCAGAAATTATTTCTTATAGATACTAACAGGGTTAAATGCTCTAACTCTTTCCATGCCAACTGACGCACACTGTGCCTTAAAGGTTTGTTCTATTTTATCGAAGCTCACAGTTTTTAGAGTAACTAAATAAAAGTAACTTTTGTGTCTTCACAAAGAAGAGTGTCTTGGCTTTGTTTTAAAAGCATCTTGCGCCCAATCAAGAAATATTAGTGGTTTTAATGAGAAAAATAAGTTGAGATTCATTTGGTTTCCCATCTGTTGCTAGTAGAAGCTACAAAATAGCTGCCAACGATTGGGTTGCACCTAGTTAACAATGCACAAATAGATATTATTTATCAAATTAAGCCTTGTGATTGGGTTTCTAGAGGAATCAATAATGATTATTCTGAGGTTAAAGCAAATTTGGACACTTTTGGTAATGAGGACTGTGCAGATTCAACTTTTGCATCATCTGCTCCCATTTCTTAATTTTTTATCAAAGTTGCGTCACCAACCCCCATATTTTTTATCCAAATTGTTATTTCTTCTTGGAACTTGGTATGTGTGTTCATAAATAAATTTTAAATGGATTTTACTAGGATGAGCATATGTTGCTGAATGGATATTGAAAATCTATCAGTTAGTTTAATACGTAGAGTGATGAAAAATAGAGCACTTTTTTTTTTTTTACATACCATTCACATCTTAAAAATACTTAACTTTTTCCCTTAACTCTACTTTCTAATTCACTGACAAGATAGTCAATTTCTTTATCTTTAAAATGCTATATGGTTGATACACTTTTTCTCAAAACTCTTAAAGTAAAGTACATTTTGCATAGGGCACTGTTGGGGTCTTACCGCACTCTAAAAACCCCACAGTGCGACAGGGAAAAACCTTTGGCATGGAATGAGTAAAGAATAAAGTTAAATATTACTTACACATAGTATTTCAAAAGCCAAAAACAAGCAACATTCAAAAACTTAATGAATCTAAGTATTCTTTTGAGACAGATTTAGAAAATATCGACGTTTGAGCCTCTTGCCTTCATGTCCAACATGACTAAAAGTGAGGAAGCAGGAGACAAAAAGAAACATGATAAGACTTTTGAATATAAACCCGAACTCTATCAGATACAGTCAAAATATGGACAACTTCAAGAGGCATCTCGGTACATTAAACATAGATCAAGGTATTCAACAGTTCCTCCCATGACACATCAAAACTCTGTTTGTTCTTGATGATGGGTCTTACACAAACACAGCCACATTAACATTCGGTTTTACAGAGTCAGCTGTTATAATTCATTATTCACCTCTGACCCCCCAGTTGAAATGCCATCATCCCCAGGGTCGGGGGAGGAGTCAGAGTCAGTGAAGCTCTGCTGCTTCTCGGGCAGCCCAGAGGTGCCCAGCAGGTTGTTCATGCGGAACAGGAGCTCTTCCACCAAATACAGAATCTCTGCCATGATGAACTCCTGCAAAAAGGGATGCCAAACATGGACACTTACTAATCACACAAATCACATGATACAGGGGAGATTTTTTCTGTGCTATTTTTATCATATAGAATCTGAATAAAAAAAAAGACAATTTCAATCTATTCACAGCCTTGAAATGTACAAATTTAGAAAAATTACTCATGTTTAACCACCCTTAAATGCCCTTCCTGCGTCTCGCCTTCGTTTTCTTACAGCATGGAGATTACTCTTTATCCTACCACTAAAAACTGGATAACTGTTTTAGAGACAGTTTTTTTTTTGTTACCCAAACCATCCCTTTGTCTTATAAATTCTAGCGTAGTAAAATTCTTGTGTAGAGATAAGCAACCTATCCTATGGCATCTCCCAAATTAAGTAGATGATTGAGAAGGCATATGGCGAAGTTCCATCTACCATACTTACTGGAGAGAGATTATTTTCATAATGTTGAATGTGAAGATTTCTCCTTGCTCTTGTTTGCTGACAGAAATAGTTCCAGTAGAACTGCAACAGCCTTATGGGAGGCAAAGAGAAACGCCTCTTCATTTTTGTGCGTTTGAGTCTGTATGCTAAGACTGTGAACATCTGTGCCGACAAAAAACATTGAATTAATGAAGGCTTAGAAACAATAATTCAGTGATCATTTCATTGTTTTGAATTTCACAAACACACACACACACACAAACAATTAAAACCAAGCTCTATACAACCCAAAAAACTCATCCATATCAAATGTTAACAAAATTGTCCAATTTTCATTTGTGCTATGGCAAGGAATCGCCAAAATGGAAAAAAAAAAAAAATCAATTTATCACATGAAGTCATCACTTGAGGGGCTTAATTCTTCTTTGAGGAGAGGTTTCTTAAAAATAAGTAAAGGCTCTTAAAACACTCCCGTATCACTTAAATATTAACTCCTAAAGAGTTTTATCAAGATAGTTACACACAGCAAATACTTACATATACTGTAGTGAGGCCATGGAGAAAAGTGAATGCAAAGAGGGCAAAGATAGATAAGAAGTATGCCAGTGAGCTGTCTGCGAAGTCTGCTTGGTTGAAGATTCTTACAGACAAGGCAGTGAGGGCCATAGCACTTGACACAAAGGAGGTCAAAGGTCGGTACACACAGCCAAATAGGACATTGCCCAGGAATGAGAAGGCAATCACTTGAATAGCAAACAAAGTCTGAAAGTTCAAGGAGGAAAAAGACATCAAACTAGAGTTGTGAATTTTTTATTAATGATCTATTGTTTAAGGGTTTATATCTTTTGCAAAAGGCCTTAAGAAGTAATTGCAGTTTTTGCGTGATTACTTATTATATAATTATCAAAAGCGAAAAGTGATTAGAAATAAAAAGCACACTACAAAAATTGTAAAAAAAATAAGAACAGCATCTACAGAAAGCGCAGGAATGATTTCCTTTGGAGAAAACAGAATTATAATTTCAGCATCAGAATCCATACTGTGGGGTTCAAAAAGGACTTGGACTTACAGCTGCTAACAAGATCTCTCTCTTGGATCTTTTGTAGACCAGGAGCAGCCTTGCCACCCTGGGGTTGTAGCTGATCACCCGCAGCCACTGCAGCAACACACAGAACAGCAAAAGTCCCAGCAGAGTGTGGATCATCTGTGTGGCAAAATCCAATAATATTATTATTAGATGTTATGAAAAATGAATAAAAAGTAATATATTTACCTCAATGGTTTCATGTCAAATCCTTAGACTTTTTTCATCTGGATTTTTTTTATCAGTTCAAAAGCAGTGAAAACTGACTACGAGGGTTTCATTATGGCTCTCTGTAATCCTCAAAACAAGTATCATACTTAAGATTGTCATTCTAAAATTCTACAATTAAATCTTTGATTCTCTCCAATAAGAAGTTGAGAAAAAGTATACAGAAACGGTGAGTCAACATGGCGGTCAAATTACATACTGGATAAACTGTGCTTGGATTTGTTTTTTTGCCCCACTTCACAAATTATGATCTCATATTTGTGTATACATGTAAAATAAAATACTTCAGTTTAAAGAGACAGATATATTTAAACCTGAAACAGTTGGCCTGGAGAGTGAAAGCAGAGACGATAAGTCCTTACCTGATCCCACAAGCCAAGGAAGGCAAAACTGACAAACTCCTCGTAAAAGGTGCTGCGTAACCTCTCCACGATTTCCATGACCAGAATGAAGCGGTAGATGAACATCAGAAGGTACAGCAAGGAAATGAGACCCATGAACATCTGAAGTTGAAGAATTAGTTTTTAAATTTTTAATTTCCTGATTGCAAGATAATTAAATTTTGCCAGAATAATTTGACTTATATATGATTTAGGACAGACTTAAGACTTAAGGGCTAATTATTAAAAGAATATGTATGTATTTCTGAACTGACAAACTATTACCCCTATCACATCCTCTCTAACCCACCACCCACACACAAACATTAAAAACAAGAACATATGGATTCTTTTTTCTCTTTATAAGTGACATTTCAGTGTTAGTATAACAGAAACAGGTTCTCCTTTGGAATAATATTGCTGAATTATTTACAACTGTTTGAAGGGACAAATGTTTTACCAAATATAGGAAAATGAAAAGCAGAAAGAGAGATCCAGATTCTTCAAAGAGTCCAAAACTTACCATCTCAGTTGTTGGACTTAAAGATTTGGGGTTAAAAAAGAAATAGCCTCAGATACTTTAGTAGGTAAGACTAATTTCAATTTTCAGTGTTTGTGAGGGATAGTCCTTTCATACCTCTATGTAGTTCCAAAAGTGTTTGTAGTAAGACAGTCTCTGTTGAAACATTCTACGGACTGCACAGCTGAAGAGGATTATGATGAGGAACAACAAAATCAGCTGAAAATAGGAAAATGAAAAGGAAAGCATTGATGCATCACAAAATTTTATTGCATATTCCGCTGAAAAACAATCTTCAAGATACAATTTTCCTAACAAGAATGGAAGAGGAGAATTTAAAATTATAAAATAAGTTCTTTCCCTTCTCACATTGATCAGAATACCAGAAAGAGATTATCAAGGAATGGAACAGTCTGTCCACCAACAATATTTTGATGCCTTCTGAAGTACATATGGTATGTAATGAAATAAAGTTTGGAATAGAGAAAAACATTTTTGTTTACCTCCAAAGTCAGCAGGAAATCATCCCAGAGGGTGACGTAATGGAACAGTTGACTGGATCGTATGTGGATGGATGGAAGGAGTTTACCACTGGCCGATACCTCCAGGAGAAGTGTGATGGAACTGTTTTTGCAGGATTGCACATTTAAAAAAATATGAGTTTTTGTAATAAAATGTACGCTTCATTCAACTAAACATGTTGCACAACTAGAGTCATAATTAGTAAGAGCTTGCTGTGTAAGAAATGATGAAATAGTAATACTACCATTAAAGAGTCATAAACAATTTCCATGGTGCTGTTGCTGACAAGAAAAATAATTTATACTCTGAAACTTGTTAAAGCCAGGCAGCTTATAGTTGTTATAGTTATATAATTCCTACCTGTTTGAAATAAAACATTTAGATGGTTGTGCTACAGTTTGGATGATCATCAAAATCTAATATGACTGGCTTCCTCAAATATTGACTTAGCCCATTGACAGGACTAATAAGAATTGTGTATCCTCTCAGACTTAAAAGCTCACCCATAGAGACGAGACGGAGCATTGTAGATTGTCATCTCTGTTATGACTGCCCTTGTCTGGAGATTTAGCCATTGAGAATGCTCCAAATTATTCATCAGTTCTAGCATTCCACTCCTGAAAAAAAAGAAGATAAAACAGACTTGAACAAATGAAAAAAAAGTCACTAGGTTACCTTAGATGCAACAAAATTTTTGACTTCTGGGTTTTCAGAGAGTTTTGATTTCAATATATAATCTAGAAGGAAATTGATCACATCTAAGACAAAGTATTGCAATATATCTAAAATCTCATACACCAATTTATATCAAATTTGAAAGAATATACTGTCTCTTCAATATCAGTTTCATTTCATATCACACGCAAAGGTCTAAATGAGGAAAAAAAGTTTAAAAAAAACCCATGCAGGCCTGTTTGAATTAAAAAAAAAACAAAAAACAAACAAAATAAAACAAAAAGAAAAAGGCAAAATAAAAAAGCCCCTCTCTAAATCACACTTAAAAATAGAAAGAAACTTCATAAATCCAAATCTTGACAGATTGGGTTAACTGTACAATAATATTGACCTACCTTGAGTTATTGAAAGAGATGACCTGGCCTGTGTTTCCATACCAAGCCAAAGTGCCCCAGACCCCTGGATGGGTTTCATATTGCAGAGTATTCTGGTCACTGAAGTCGTCGTCATCAGCAGAAGTGGAGAAGTCATGGAAGCACCAGCCTCCCGCTGCTTTTAGGGTGGGAATGGACAAACAGGGCTCTGGCCTAACTCGGATTTGCCTAATTTGGATGTTGCCTACAATTTCTCCTAATTCAGATGCACTTCGTTTCTGAAAGAGAACCAATTCATTTGAAAATTACAATAACTTAAACAACAGAAGAGAATTTATTCTGAACCTTTATCAGAATCTGATGCTTTGCTCCAAACTATCAAGAAAAGATTTTGGTTGATGTGTTATTGGTCATAATATTGTAACCATGTATCTGCACGCCACAAAGCAGCTTAAGAAAAAAAAAAATGTTGTTTGTTTATTATTGCTGGAGCTTTTTGTGTCCAGTGAACTGGTAAGGGACTTAAGATGGATTTGGTGACAGCAAACATGATGGAAGCTGATAGCTAGGATTTTAGTTCTGAACACAAGATCAGTTTGAACAAGTTTCTGTCTCACTCTCACCTTCTTGATGTGGAGGAGTGAGTTCAAGGAGGAGGCAGCAGGGATAAACGTCTTCTTGTTCCAGGTGTACCAATCGTTTAGGGATTTGATATCCATGAAACTTGACTCACTGCCACTGGTGAAAAAAAGACATAGTGATCCGATTTCAATTTTAACTATAACAAAAACTACAATTCTATCACAATTAAATCTTGAAGTTGTTGAAAATTGTGTAGATGTTTTTTTGTTTTGGTTTTTCCAAAGAGCCACCATAGTTTGACAGCAACAACAACAAAAAAAGATTTATTGGTTTATAAGGTGTTATGACTTGTGTGTCTGAATTATTATGGAGAAGGCGATGATGATGATGATGATGACGATGATGAGGAGAGAGAGAGAGAGAGAGAGAGAGAGAGAGAGAGAGAGAGAGAGAGAGAGAGAGAGAGAGAGAGAGAGAG
>JBCIKM010282417.1:0-11834 GCA_039654465.1 Melibe viridis | reverse complement strand
ATACTCAGGTCCACGGAGGCAGTCGAGATAAGGGAAGAAGAAGAAGAAGGCTCTAAAGTTCGCCGCGTTTTTTAATTTTTGTTATTATTATTATTTTCCCCATCTGATATATATATATATATATATATATATATATATATATATATACATACATATATATATCTGCCATTTTTTTTCCTCAGCAAAACCCCAAAATTTTACAAGAAAATTATAAAGATTTCAATTAATGGGCCTCGATTACCCCCCCCCCCTCCCCCCGCTCATTTGTTTTTGTTTTTTGTTTATTTTTCTCAGAAAATCTGAATCGGGCTAACGCCTGCGAGCTACAGCAGAGACAATTTTATCGTGTCTAGAGTAGGCAAATCAGAAGAAAGATTTCGAAGGGGAAAAAATAATCTCGTGACGATTATTCGATCATTACTCTATATAGATATCTACATCAGGTAACATTTTTTGCTTCTTCTTATTGTGTGCGTCTGTATTTTCCTGCACTTCTGTTTCAGTTGGAAGTCACTGAGTCCCATCAGGAATCAGTGCGGGTGCCCTCGTCTCGGACAGACAATGAATCAGCATCTCGACACGTGATCCATCTCTCCATCAATTCATTGGTGAGCAAAATTGCTAAGTAACCGTTTACTGCTCCAGTTACTAGGTACGCCACGAGCGCTGTGATTCGGCGGATAAAGGATAACCTTATGTTCTCGAAACCAGGATAGAATTAAAAAATTCTGTTCAAGACTAACCTGTGAAACGTACTTTTAATATGTGATTGGAACACATAACGAGTTTTTGACGGTGAAATGGAGACTGTAAGTGTTTTATTTTGTCGGAATGAATGTCACAATCATCTGAGAAACCAAGATGGCGGTGTAAATAACCTGTGGATCGCAGGTCAGTTCTATGCCATAGCTGCAAATATATGTTTTTTTATAGACCTCTAGTGTATCCTTTGTTTTTCTGATTCAAAATTGTAACACATAATTTTAAAAGGCGATTTTTTAAACCCATTTTGCAGCTTCTTGAAGATTTTATCACGATGTCGGTTAATCGAGGGGATGGGGATAATGTAAACAATGCTCGCTTTGCTCTGGAAGGAGTTCTATCTTGTGAATCCATCATATCAATCGAATAGGTCTGTATAGTGACTTGCCTTTTATTATTATTATTATCATTTTTTATCTTTTAAGTTAATTTGAAGGAACAATTTTACTCTTTAAACAGATGTCTAGGTAATTTATGAAAAGATGTAGGAAGGAGCAGCTAGATAGGCTTCAAAGTTTATTTTTGATTGTTACACATTTTGCAGACTTTTTGCACAAAAATCTGAATGACTGAGAATATCTATATACTTTTGCCTTTTATTGCATATTTTCTTTGATTGTTTTAACTGCTGACTTATGTTGTTTTAGTCTCTGAAACACCAAATATCATTCTGTCTGTCAAGGCTAACATTACAAGATCTTCTGCGCCCGTTGAGCCCCATTGTGGCCTAGCTGTCCTCAATGATTTTTAAATGCACTCCCTAATTATATTCCCATTTGGGGAGACGAAAATCTGACAAAGAAAGTTAAGATCCCTTTTATTGAGAATGCACAAGATTTAACTGTTTCTGGACAGAGTATTTTTTTTACTCAAGACAGAATTTGTGATTTACCATCAAAGCAAAATATCAGTAATCATACCCCAATCAGACAAATTTTATGTTCAAAACATTCAGGATGTACTTTTGTGCTTTGTCTATTCACTCTTTCTTATTTTTAGACAATTTTAACCAATAAAAATGTAATATTGCCGATTATTTGAAACAAATTGCGACTATCCAGTGGGACCCATGTATTGGTATCTCTCCGGAAAGGATGGAGGAACAGCACCAATGTATTGTTTTATGTGGAAAAATAGCACCAATTTATCGCAATATTAATCTGGAAAGGAAGTGATGCATCAGTATACATCCAAAAAAGGTTGACATCAAATAAGCATAGAGGTTGGGAGTTGAGTTAAATTGAGTGAAGGGAGAATATGTGTAAAACTCACTGCTTGGGGGCTAGGGAGTTATCAATTACAAGGGTTTTTTATTTATGTAATTTGGATGAAGGTCTGGGGAATATGATATGTAAATTGGGAGGGAGGGTACAGTGTATGCTGACTGAATGAAGCAGTTGGGAACTATCTAATTATGTCAAGCCTATGAATCTGCATATGTTAAATACAGTTGGTCTGCATTATTCATTATAAAATTAGCAATGAAAGAAATAAAACAAGAAGGATAAATCAAACCTTCCTTAGCTGACAATGAATTTATGCTGCTACATTCTCTCTCTGATAAACAGATCTGAAGCACGGTTGAAGCAAAAGATTCTTTTTGACTCATGTACAATGTTTTTCTCCCATGTTGATCTCTAATTAATATTTAATTACAAAAAAGATTGGGTTTGGTAAACTCATCTTGTGAAACCTATTGTTTTCATTGTATTGGAAAAGATTCTGAATTATTTTTTCTCTACTCAGACACTCTAGGCATTTCGAAGCCTAGATAAATGAAGAAGTAAAGATTGAATGGCTTCAAACAATGGCGGAAGTTCGGTTGGGTTGGTGACTTGTCCTACATGCAATTACTCAGTTCCACAAGCGGTTGGGAAAGAAAGAACAATTTGCCCTAACTGTGGAAACTTTTACAGTAAAGAGGCTGCTGAGATTGCTACAACCTACCGCAGAGGAACAGTCAGGGCTGGACCAAGTCATCACAGAAAAGATGACACCAATAAGCAAAGGCGAAATACGCAACAAGGAAATCAGGTAAGTTTGAGCAAATCACCGGCATATTTTTGTTTACAATAACATAACTCCTCTAGTGTACAAAATAACCTGAATTCCTTGCTTCTTGTATACTACACATGGAAGAATTTATTTAATAGAATGTCAAATATAACTGTATTCAATAAGTTTCCAGACTGTTCTACTTTTATGAAAACCACTCAATGGATGTACTTTTTTTTCCTTGGAACCTCTAACTTGGTTACCTTTCCAATTGACAGACCGATTTCAACAATCCTGAAGAGAAGGAAATGCCTCCTGCAGCTCCCTTACAGGCACCATATCAAACACCCTCTGCAAATCTCTATGAATGTCAACAAAGCTTTCAAAACTGTGTCTTTTCACTTGTTTTTTAGGTTTAAAGACTAGGAAAAAGGCATTTGATGACATCGGGAGAGCATGGAGGATGATCAATGGTTTTTATCTTCTTGATCTTCTTTGAGGCCAAAAATTGATGTACATCTCATGTTGAACGAGGGCTACATTGTGGCATTAAAACCATTTTTGCAATGCCCAAATCTGTGGTCACCTTCCTCTGGTTCTGCAATTTCTGGCCTCAAAGGGAAGCTAATGATAATCTTCCATACCCTCCTGATATGGCACCGCGTGTCTTTACCCTGTTCATTAAACTAAAAATGCCAGTGAAACGAAACAATTTTGAGTGTTTTGTTCAATTCATAAAGATTTAAAGAGCATGTTTGACATGGCGATTGTTAAGGAGGTGTGTCCTTCTCTGTAGGGTTGTTAAAAATTGATCTGTTAACTCACAAAGAGACTAAGTTGACAGTATCAAAAGGAAAAAGTATATTCAGTGAGTATTTATGTTGTGAGTATAGTCCAGAAACTTATTAAACAGAGTAATATTATGTAAGATTCTTTGTTGGCTATGAAAAAGAATATCACTCCCTTTGATATGTATGGTTTTGATTTTTAAATTCTCTGCTGCCTAAGAAAAAATATTGGTGTCTGTTGGTTTATGCATTTATTTCTTTTTTTTCAATGAATTCAGCATTGTTTTGATGTCTTGTCTCGTTGATCATCTTCAGGATCATGGCGAGAACAGGGGAGGAAGAATGCAATCTATTTCAAACTTTTTCCAAAATCTTGGAAATCGCAAATCAAGTCGTGGGTCTAGAAGTAGGAGTGAATCTCCATCATCACCAGGACACTCTCCTAGTAGCTCACAAGGCAATCTCCCGCCAATAGATACAGGAAGTAGATCACAGCTCACTGTTCCCAGTAGAAATCACACCCCAATCTACGCAAACAATAATAGCAATAGAACAAACAACTTAACAAGTAGTAGAGACCACAGTTCCAGTAAGTCCCATCATACCCAGCAGAAGTCAAAAGAATCTTTGGGCGATGAAAACCATCATAACCGTCCATCAAATCACAGCCAAAGAAGTAACAAGAGATCATCGAATCTACTAAGTCCTAGTTTATGTTCAAGCCATGGCTCCAGCAATGGAGATTTGAGATCTCTGTCCAGACACAGTGTGAACAGCACTGAAACCAGAGTGAAAAGTGGTGATCAGCTAAAGTAAGTATGGTTGAGTTTTCATCTCTAAATCCTTACATTGTGTTAACTCTTTAACAGGGAAATTTTATCCTGGTTTTCCAGGAATTTTTGTTCAGCTGCTACGTGAAGTGAGAGTACCTTCAATATAATTGTTTTTATGGCTTGGGTGGGCCTTTGAAATCTATCATGTGGCATACCATTTGAAAGGGAATAAAATGGTGAAAAAGATGAAATGTATGGTTTGAAAATTGTTTTGTTGAAGTAAATGGAAAAGGGAAGAAAACAAAAGGAATTCTTGTTAGGACTATTTCTCACAATTACCAGTGTTAGTATTGAGTTTAGTATCACAAAATATGTTATGGTCATTCCTATGAAGTTAGAAACACACTCAAACTCACATTTACTATTTTTTGTCCGCAATTGCTCATACAATTCAAAATTTCATGCCTTGTAGTATCTTAGGAAATGAAACTCATTCAAACGCTTCAAAAATAAAGAAATATGTTACGCTGTTTTGCTACAAAGTTGCCTGGCAATGCATTGCATTTTTTCACAGTTGTGGAAGGGAATATATACGCCCTGCTTGGGCAAAATTCCTTTAAAGGAAAGGATAAAATTGCTTAAATTCTCAGTGAGTGTGTTATGGTCATGAAACGTCTGTCCTGGTAATCATCATTTCAGATAGTCGAAATTGTGATAATCTGACAGTTTTAGGTCCAACAGGAGTGTTAGATATTATAAAACCTCCTAATGTTGCGTGTCTTGAGTCGAATTTTGCATTGTAAGAAGTGCTATTGTTGTGTTGAAGAATCACACCTTGGCTGAGGAAGAAAATAATTCATGGTTGGTTCTTGTCTTAGGCCCAATTGATAGTGGAGAGTTGTGAAGATTAATTTTACAAATGAGAAATATCATGCTCTTTCACTATCCCTTGTGAAATGACATTGCATATCCCTCAGATTACAAGTCCTCAAACAAAAATCATGATCTCTTTTTTTTATGTTCTGGGAGTTCCTGTAATATGAGTTTAAGTTTGCAGATGTGCTGTAGAATGTGGAATTAGGGGTGTATCATCATCATAATTATTATTATTATTACTACTACTACTACTACTACTACTACTACTACTACTACTACTACTACTACTACTACTACTACTACTACCACTACCACTACCACTGCCACAACTATTTATATTATTATTATTATTATTATTATTATTATTATTATTATTATTATTATTATTATTATTTAGTATTTTTATCTACTTAATCTCAATAAAAATCTTGATTAATAAGCTCTATAAATTGCTCAAAAAGTGAGAG
The DNA here is from genome assembly GCA_039654465.1 of Melibe viridis. Taxonomy (NCBI): domain Eukaryota; kingdom Metazoa; phylum Mollusca; class Gastropoda; order Nudibranchia; family Dendronotidae; genus Melibe; species Melibe viridis. Next base: position 6,173 of record JBCIKM010282417.1, on the reverse strand, counting down.
TGCAATCAAGCCCTCAGTGTCATCAAAATTGCCAAAAGAATTTCAAGAAGCCTCAATAAATCGCCACAAATTTAAGAGATGCTCTTTTTAAAAATTAATTTTCCCAAGAGCCTCAGCCAATTGTCCATTAAAAGGCATAAGTGGCTCTAAGCAGGAATTCCCGTAATGAGTCCATAAACCAAAAGATCCAGCAGGACTACATGGTTTTGGCTAGAATTGCCGTAGTAAATTTGTCAGGCTTGCAAATAAATGTTTGGTGCATTTTTGAACAGTAAAGGGATACAATTCAAGCTAATAGATGACAAAATTATCAAAAGTGATGAACCATCAGCAAGAAATACTTTAAAAAAAATTTTTTTTCCTTAAACTAGTTTTTGAGATAATGTTGTTTTTCATCATTTTTGTTGTATTGTGATTTTTTAATAAGCTTAACTCATCAATTTTTGATACTTTTGACTTTTCTTACTTTCTCAGAGCTGATTTTGTCTCTGCAAAGGAGAGTGGAAACTGGAAATCTCTTCTGGACTTTTATTCCACCTCATTTGGATCTTTTATGGATATGAACACTGTTTTTAAGGTACCATGATAATACTCTCTGAGCCCCATGGCATGCAGTGATTTATTTTGTGAAGGATATTGATGGCTCAGATCAGTAAAAAAATATTTTCAAAGGAAAAAAGTCTTTTGCCAATCATAGGTCTGTTTGGTAAAACCGTTTTATCTCTCCCCCCCCATTCTTTTTTTTTTTTTAATGATACTGAGCATCTGGAAGATGATATTTTAAATTCTTGCTGTAGCAAATCTAAGCAATTTTAGAGGTAAAAGATCTTTAAAATATTGTGCAAGAATATCTTGTAAATCTTTGAATGTTTGGACTAAGAGGATTGTGCCTTAGTTTCCTTCTTTTGACGCAAAACTTAAGCCAATGTATGCTTGATTTTTTTCCTTTTTAAATTCAGTTACAGTATATCATAAACAGTGCACAAGATAGCCACGTTTGTCTGTTCTATCTTCCCTACCTGTTGCTCCTGCATCCTTGAATAGACTATTGTCTACAAATCTGTTGTCTATTCCTTCGTAACTGTTTGCTTTGCTGATAAATTGGTCATATTTACCATTTATTATTCTACTTACCAGACAAAGGAATTCTGTATTTGGTACATGCTATATATTTATTGATACATGTATAAGTGATTTAAATTCAAATACAAATTGTCCAAATAAAAATCCCTTCTTTTCCAGAGAGATGTGAACAATAAATATGAAACGACTGAAGATCCTGGGTTGAAACTGGACTTCATGAACCTTACCTACGATATTCTTATTAAAACAGTATGTTTCACTTGGTTTTGAAAGCAGTACTTTTAACACTATTTTGACCTTAATTTTGCAAATTAACAATGAAAAAAAGTCAACTTGATATAATCCAAATTTTCTATTTGCAGTTGAAGTGCTTTTCACACTAAGAAAAAAATAATCATAGTGAGTTACCAAAGAAGAGTTTAATTATCAACCCTTCCAGTAAATATGAAAAACTTTAAATTGATGCTTAACTGTATCTGGCATGATAGAGATTTTTTTTTCATTTCACTTTGTCTGTGATAAAAACTTTTGCATTCTTTTTTTTTGCTGTAGTATTTTATGTTCCACTCTATTCAGCCTCAAGGTCTTCAGAAGGAAGTTCTTAAAGCAATCATTAACTCCTTGCTGAAAGACAAAAGGTTTGTACAAATGATAGCTCCCTTCCAGTTGATTCTTCATCAGCTTTTCCTTCAGTTGTATCTTCAAACAAAATATTACTGTTGATGTGTAAAGAACAAATTTTATTTCTGTATTTACAGAATACTTTCTTTGTTATCTCTTGCTCTTTTCTCTCAGTTGATCTTTTTTTTCCTTTTCTCTGCCTTTCTTTATTGTTTCTCATGCCCTTCTTTTAATTCCCTATAAATGTTTTAATTTTTCCAATTCTTTTATCATAGGTGTGAATATTTATAAGTGACCATTGTTAAACTGGGATGCCATTTTGAATAGGTAGCATTTTTGCTTTGACAGGGTTTTGATGTAAAAAAGCAAGATGAATTCTTTTTGTATCAAAATATGTGAGATGTGGATTTTCATGATGCAATGAAAAACCCTATCTGCTGATACAAATGCGATTGATTGTAGTTTTGTAGTTTTAGGACTTCACGAGACCAAAACTGGGTAAATGGAAAAAGACATGATTTTTACGCAATATTTTTAAAACTCTCTAGGTCTTCAAATTACCATCAATGCAGTAGATCCATTTGACTTAACAAAAGAAGGACTGAAAATTAATCCCATTTTGTAATAGCACTGTTTTATAAAGATTCAGTAAATATTTTTTTTTATATGAATTTTTTTTAACACGAGGTGACTTCATGAGGAGCTATGAAATTTAGATCCAATAGTTGTAGATTTTCCACTTTCTGATCTGCAAAAACAACTACTTTTGAATTTGGCACTCTTATGCAACAGGGTTAATATTTGTAAGTAAACAGGGACCTGTTAAGAATGTCATGATATTTTGTTCATACAGTTGCAGGCATTTGCAACATTTGCAAATAATAGTTATGTTTGTTTTATTTTCAGTTTTGGCTCCTCTAAAAAAATTATGATGTATAAGCAGCAGAATGCTAAAAGCAAATGAATACTTATATTAGTTACATAATACTGGCAAAATTGGTTTAATAAGAGATCAGCTTGATGATTGTTTAATGTAGTATAATATCAGATAAAAAAAACCCAACCCTCTCCCCCCCCCCCCCACCCCCACCCCAAAGTAGCTCACATTTGGATTGATTTTTCTGTCTTATTTTCAACCTCTCATACTTTATTTTCATTTTTCCTGTCTTTTCTTTATGCTCTCAAAGGAACCAGGATGGAAGAATATGGTACAAGTTGATCAAATTTATTAGAGAATATGGCTTGTTGTGAATGAAATAGTGTTTATATTATTTTATGTGGGCAATGATTTAGATCTATTTATATGGAGAGAATTGTTATTTTTTAAAATCAACTGGTAGGGAACTCAATATCAGTTTTGGACTGTATGGTTTAGCAGTATGTCCTATGGTCAGTGCCCATATGAGGTCCGAATAACAAATGGGAAAATGCCATGAGTTCTTGAGCAAAGAAAAAAGCCTCAGTTTTAAACCTCTGAAAGAAATGTTGTCAGCTATAGAAGACATTCCTCTAAAGAAAGTTGAAACTTCATTTCTTGTAAAACCTGCATTAACACACAGTTATTAATTGTGACATCTGAGGAAAACATATATTATGTTCATTACAATCAGATGGTTATATTAAACATCCAAAATTTTCATTTAACTGCAATGCTGTGGCCAGGATGCTTTAAAAGGCAATCTTATCAGTTGACACATAATCTTTTTGAGATTGGTTCAAACTTTTAAATACTACTCAAGAGGAAATTTATTTTCTTAGTCTCAATTTGATTTTTTTTTTACCTTTTCAGGCCCCAGACTAAAGATGACCTTCGAGCTTTCTTTATCCTTGTACAGGTCAGACAGTACACTTTCAAATTTTACTTAGTAGCCTTGTTTAAGCTATCTATAAATGTCATAACTTATATTTATGACCCTGGCAGTAATAATCATAGCAGTCATCTTGTTTTGGTAAAGAGCAACTACAATTTTTGCTTTCAGTAAAATTTGAGTGAGGGTTTTTATTTTCATTCTCCCTTGCTATATTGCATGTGAATCTACAGTAGAATTCCTTTAAACCGAAATTTTGGGGACCTACTAAATCATTTCGGTTTAAAGGCATTTTGGTTTATAGCAAGTTCATTTTTTTTCGATGTTTTTCAAGGGCAGTAACAATCAAGATCGAATTCGAACGTTCTTTTGTGATTAGTGATACCAGATGAATGATGCGCAGAGACTCAAATACAAAGTGGAAATGAAACGGTGTGTTATTAATGGTCAATGCTAATGCTAAAGTGAATAAAACAAAGAAAGCACACGCGCACGCACACACACACACACACACACACACACACACACGCACACACACACACAAACACATGAACACAAACGTACACGTACACACACATGCGCGCGTGCACACACACACAACGCGTGTGCAGACCACGCGAGCGAGAACATCTTGCTTGTGTGATTCTACAACCACCAACTCTACGTAATTCCTTCCCTTTCGTCCGCCCCCCACCCTCACCCCTGCTGTTACCCATCGTCTTTTGTGTGATGTGCCGTGTTGGTCAAGCCCAAGTGTTGCCAATCAATGTTTGCTTACCACCCCTCTCCCTCACCTCAACAGTCATATTCTTGATCGAGTTGCGTTTGCAAGCTCGGCGTTATGTAAGATTACTGGGAACGCTAGGCCGCCTTGAAGAAGATGGAACAAAAGAAAAACAAAAGACGCTTTCAAGTTGTTTCGGTTCAAAGGCAGTCTCGCTTTGAAGCATTTCGGTTTCTCTAAGAAACGATGCAAAGACGAAGAAGAAACTTGTAAAATTGGTCAATTTCTTTACGGTTTGTGGAAATTTTCGGTTTAGCTTCTTTCGGTTGAAGTGAATTCTACTGTATAAGGGTGAGCTTAATAGTTTTGTTATTGTTCTACTATTTCCAACAATTATCTTAAGTCAATAAAGACATTCATTTACATAAATATAATTTGATTATCAAACACAATGTAGGAGTAAAGTCTTCTTGATGTCACAATTAGCATTACCAAATTGTTGCCTCCCTCTATCATAACAGAAAAATTGGGAACATCAAGGAATTGAGTATGAAACAATGCGCTGCAGAGGAACGCATTGTTTCATACACAATTCCTCGATGTTTCTAATTTGTTGTAAGGTAGGAGAAGCTGCAGATTTGGCGAAACTCATTCAAATTTTTGCAAAGAAAAGAATGATAATAACTATCTTACAACTATTTGTGGCTGTCAATGATTCATCATCCTTTACTGTAGGAAATACAGCCACAAATGGTTGAAAGATAATTTATGTCATTACTTTTCAAAACAATTGTATGAGTTTCACCAAATCTGCAGCTTCTTCTACCTTAGAAAACTGTGCCAATGGTGGTTGGGGTCGGGCTGGCTGGGTGAAGTTGCATCTATCAGTATCTTTCTGCTTAATAGGTCTAATTAAGCAACCTAATTCTGTTTGATTCAGGGACACTTCAAAACCAGTTTTTGTAGCAGTCCATCATTAAGTGGAATCATTGGTCAATCCTCAGTGAATCTCAAGTTACTAACAGTACTTTGCTGTCAAAATTATCAAATGAAAACATAAGTTAATTGTTGTCCTCCAAGAATTATCCCTTCTTCTTATGTATGCCTAGGTACATGGGACATCAGATTTACCTTAGAAAAAGAATCTTTTTTGTTGACTTTTACACCTGCGATATATCAGTAGGTATCTTTCGACTCGTCAGGATGCACCTTAGCATCTAAGAAGGGTAAAATGTAAGTTATTTCATTGGGAATTAGCTTGATGCAAACAAGAGTCACCTGCCCAGTCCATGATAAACCATGATAGCCCCGGTCAGGATTCTTATATAAATATCGACTCAGCAATCATAACAGCATTTGAGCTATTACTTTTAATCAGTTTTTTAGTTGTGTTTCTTCCAGTACAGCTTTTTGATTCCTTGTAGCAAAATCAGTCACTTTTCATTTACTCTTTTATTTTCAGAATCCACAATTCAGCAGTCAATCTTCCTATGTGATATTTGCTCATCTCCTGCGTCAAATCGCTGCACTATCTGACCATGATCATCATTTTCTTGTCCACTGGTTCAAAAAGTAATTTCTGCTACTGACTGGCTGTCTCCACAATATTGATTTCCTAATTCATTGTTATCAACTTAAAATTTACATTTACAATATTAATATGCATCGTATTATTGAAGATTTGCATGCATTTTTTGTAAATTTCAGAGACTATGACTAGGACAATTGAATCAATGGAAGATACCTTCCTTTTCATCAGGTTTTTTTTGTATTTTTATGCACTTCAAGTTTGAGAAACAGATTAAAATTTATTTCAAAATTGGATGATAATTTCAAGATATTTCTTTATTATTTTAGTAGAAGAGAAATACCGTGGAGGGAGTATGGAAGCTTCCGTTTTAACAAAAGACAAGGACACTGGACGTTTCGGGTGACAC